>NNCF01139164.1:3798-15512 GCA_002313205.1 Laupala kohalensis
ACCACAGGAGACAACAATGCATCTGATTAAACAGGGAAATCTCAAAGGTGCAAGATGCCCTTCCTGACATACCTCCCTGAGGCAAACGATACACTATTATTATCATCATCATTATAGACCTTTATGGCTCTAGGTCATTAGTGCCCTTAAGTGATACATGAATGACACGAGAGCACATGATGAAAATTATTGTGGAATGAGAGGGATCCTGCCTTCACAATCTTGGATCAGATAGGATTTGAACCAGTTTCACCAGAGGTAGAAGACTAGTATGCCATACCACCTTTAACCACAATACTAATTACTCATAGTAAATGCCATCCATGATGTGATAGGTCAACTGATTTGAACTCTTATCTTCCTGTAAACACAGACTACATATGTCTGCATGTATATACAAAACATGATACAGTAGAACTTCGATTAACCATGGTGCTCACTCTTACATCGAAAAAAATAATTTCAACTACAATTTCTACTATAGAGTAAATTATTTAATTATGCTTCACGTAGTCATACAAAGTTTGAACTGCTTTTTTAACAATAAATGTATCATATATAAATCCAAGCACTTCCTACTATTTCCACAGTTGTACATAGGTTCCTCGAAACTTGGAGACAGAGACCCTCAGGTACCAATAAAATATTGACTTTGAGAAATAAAATTAATGAATTTGAGAAATATTAGAAATGAAGTAAGAAAAATAATTTCAAACTACAAGAAACGAAGACATAACTTCATATTTCAACCCCTGATAATGTGACATTCTTCACACTCATGTACAAAATTCATTAAATAAAGTGTTTCGATTAACTGTGGTTTTCATGTATCCATGGGATCCCTCTCCTCCATTACTGCAGATAATCGAGGTTCTACTGTATACGAATACGTGTAGGGACACACTCCGAAGCAAAATATCACTAATTACCCATTGAAAGGAATGGCCATTCACTCAAGGTAGCACAACACAAAGAGAGAAAAATATATATACAAATACAAAATACACTAAATACACATAAAAAGCATATATATAATAAATATTATGCACATATAAACAAGCTTAACTGGGAAATGAAATACAAATTTTGCTCTGAATTAATTTGTATTTCATTTCCCGGTTTGCCAACTTACACCACCAGGGTATAAAAAACCGGCAAATTGCCATCACTATTAACTCCTTAACACTACCTATATGATTAATATGAGTCCCCGTGCTCAAACATTCACTGTCACTTGCACTCATTTCATTCAACCAACCTAATTCAATCTTTTGAAGTAATGATTCCTTGATAGTTTGCAAAACCCGTGGTACGGTACAGCACCGCCTGAGCACCGCACGCAGAATGTAACGAACAAAGGCAAACACTAGCAGCCAATAGGAGATGGGTGAACACGATCTTGCAGCCATCTATTGAGCGCTGCACTAACTATATGGTGGTTGGGTGACTAGTGGCGCAGTCTGGTATATGTTCCATGCGCACTACTTCAAGCGTCAAACCTCAGACCTTTTCCCCCTATCTTCTTTCCTCATCCTGTACAGGCATAAGCTAACTGCTGACTGTATCGACGTCTATTGTAATATCGATCACCGATACTTCTCTGTCCGATAGTACGCAACGAAGTTAACATAAACTTAAATATACATAAACTTAAATATACATAGACTTAAATATACATAGACATCGCCATTCAGTCAAATGACGTAGAAACGGGCAAGATATCACGGTCATCTCAAACGAATGGACGGAAACAAGCTGTCTAAATATATCTTTCACTTGCTTTACTCCAAACCCAAAACCACAATACCCTGGTTTATAAACGCAAAAGGAGACCTCCAAATGCTGCATATAAAATCCGAAGACGCTTTCAGTAGCAATCTCTTCCGCAAAATGATACTCGCGAATATGGGATAACTCAATTCAAGCAACCGAAAAGAAGACAAGGTTCCATCTGGACATAGGAACGCAAGCTGGCCCACTCACAAAGAATGAGGAAATTCTATGCTCAAAAGAAAGCGAAGCAAACTACCAAATGTAACACGACTTAACGTGGTTCCAACGAATAATATATAAATAGACTCAGCAGTCTTATGTATCGGTTATCCGAAGAGGAAAACGAAGTTTGGTGTTTCTGTCTCTTTCGCACGTCGACTTG
Source organism: Laupala kohalensis (assembly GCA_002313205.1). NCBI lineage: Eukaryota > Metazoa > Arthropoda > Insecta > Orthoptera > Trigonidiidae > Laupala > Laupala kohalensis. The sequence continues at coordinate 5,954 of NNCF01139164.1, forward strand.
GGAGGGGGAACTCGAATACCCGGTCTGACAGCTATATCTATGTCATATATCGATCTAAGATATATAAGCAAAAATATGACTTTGTAATGCACAAACTTTGATCATAGTTCAACTACGATCGTATATCGATGACATTGGTTCTCATCGAGGGACAATATCTTTCATCATATCTTTGATGCGCACAAGCCACTGCGTACCTTCCCTCCTGCCCGCCACAAAGCGAGTGTGCGAGAGAGAGAGAGGGTGAAACCTCACTGTATCTTTTGTCTACGTTATCACGGAGAACCTACGGCAGAGACCGCGGAGTCTATTTGATTTTACGTGTATGGGACCGAAGTCCACGAGGTATGGCGCATTATTCAAATACCCGAAACGGAAGAAGTGAATGATAGTATTATTCCCATAGCAGGAAATATATAGATATGCCCTTTACAACACACTATCGAGATATATAGAAATTTTAAAAAATCAGAAAATATGAACGATATTGTAAAAATTATGTATATTGTTCAAGATATCTTGCATAATCTAGGATGAACCGGCTGAATGTCACACTTACCTTTCACGCTACGAATATAGTATGGTACCTTTTACGGTACCAAATTCGATCGTCATTCGACGGATCCCCGAACTGTGTCCTTTTCACACTCTGCAGAGTAGGAGCGTATCAGACCACGGTTTCGGTGTTAAGGATGGAATTGGGGTAGTATTTAAATAATATGAGCTAAATTTTATTTTACTGTTATAGTAAAATTATAGTATATTTAAGGTCAATAAACGTCTTTACATTACTTTTGAAGACCCAAAAGGATGCCAGGGGTGGACCGTCCCTCACGCTCCAGCCTAAGATAAATATTTTTTCCCTGGGGAAATATGAAATCTCAAAAAGCGAAAGAGGTTCAACACCAGTTTTCAAAGACATGTTGAGGAGAAAAGTAGAATGGATAGAGAAAATGGTGATGAAAAAGTTCTCTTTATTTTTTTGGAAGGGGGGTGGATGTTTTATTGAATGAAAAACAATAATTAAGAAGAACACAATCTAGGATGTTGACCATTTTGTCATGGAATAACTTGAATGTTTGTGTCAGGCTAAACCAGAGTCTGAAATTAACCCTAGTTAAAGTAGGTTTTTAAAATAAATCTGGAAGAAGTTATGGCCCCCGATGCAAGTTAACCCCACTCTTTATGAACGTGAAAATCTTCGGGTTGCAGTAAATTTAACAAAATGAATTAAGCCAAAGGAATCGAGTGAGATGAACTTGAATGAAAATCAATAATCGGGATGGACACATTGTAGGATTTTCAAAGAGGGAATTCCCTATTTTCAGGCGGATTAACTTGAAAATTGGTGTCTGGCTCAAGTAGAGCCTGAAATTAACCCCTCTAAAAGGAATTTTCTCAAAAACAAATACGAAAGACGTTAGGCCCTCCGATTCTTGTAAACCCCACTTTTTATAAACGTGAATTTCTTTGGGTATATTAGGAAAGTTGGAGAGCAGTAGATTTTGCAAAAAAAAATTAAGCAAGAGGAAGCGAAGGAGATCAATTTGAATGCCAAACCAAAATTGAGAAGGACACAATCTAGGATTTCAACGGGGTGGTCACTATTTTGTGTCAGTCTAAAGTAGAGTGTGAAATGAACCCCTGTTGAAGGAATTAAAAAAAAAAAANATTCTTTACACACAGTTATATAAAAAGTTTTATAGAAGTTACACAAAAATTATACAAAAGTTCTATAATAGTATTACAAAAGTTCTACAAAAAACAAAAATAATGATAATATTTACAGAAATACATGCTTTGTTTAGCATTTATACAATTTATTTTACATGTATTTATATATTTACAAAATGTATTTGCTTATAGTTTCCTTGTATAATAAATAAAAAAGTTACTACTATATTGCATATTAATAATAATAAACATTTACTCTTACAATTCACAAACAATTTTACAATAACAATATTATGGTTTAAAGCAAATCTTCTAATAAATCATTACCCACTATTCATGCTATTACAATTTTCAAAACTTCTTTCAATACTTCTTCTTTCCTTTTTGTACTCTTACTTCTCTCTAAGTTCTTTCGAAATTGTCAGAGAGAATAAAACATTACCTCAAATATTTATCTCTTACTACTACTAATACTTTGCTATTTTATTTAAACAGTCTCCTATTTACATTTTCTTTACAATTTAATCACCATCTATACACATCCATATTATCTCATATTTTAAATAACCTTTCCCCTTTCAACTAACCACTCTCTCAATTTTCTTTTTAGTATAAATTTTGATTGAATTTCAATTAAATTATCAGGCATCTCATTCAATAATTTAGGCACTATAAATCTTTTCATTCTTTCACCATATATATTGAAAGTATTTGATATAAAAATATTATATTTCTTCCTCATTCTATAATTATGTTCACTTTCTTCCCTAAATCTTTTTTCAAAAAAGTTTTTAAAAATGATTTTAAATACATATAAATTTTAAATACATATGAAATCTCAAAAAGCGAAAGAGGTTCAACACCAGTATTCAAAGACATGTTGAGGAGAAAAGTAGAATGGATAGAGAAAATGGTGATGAAAAATTATCTCTTTTTTTGGTGAGGGGGTGGATTTTTTATTGAATGAAAAACAATAATTAAATAGAACACAATATAGGATTTTCAACTAGGATGTACACTATTTTGTCACGGAATAACTTGAAAATTGGTGTCAAGCTAAAGTAGAACCTGCAATTATCCCCTGTGAAGGGAATTTTCTTAAAAACAAATCTGAAAAAGTTATGCTCCCCGAAGCATGTTAACCCCCCTTTTTATAAACTTGAATATCATCGGATATATAAGGAATTTTGAGGTGCAGTAAATTCAGCAAAAAAGAATTAAGCAAGAGGAAGCGAATGAGATCAATTTGATTAGAAATATTAATTAGGAAGGACACAATCTTGTAGTAAATAAAGATAACAGGTATAACTTTGTACTTTGTTTTTTCTCTGGTACCTTTAAATTAATTTAAATCTCATTCGAAATCATTTGTTTCCAAACTCTTTAAGGAAGTAAGTATATATAAATAAAACCAATATTTCGTAGTATTACTTCAATAATAGTAGTAATAATAATAATAACAAACCCTGGTAGCTGAGTATAATTGAGTTCCTGACAATAAAGGAAGAGCCTCGGACGAGCGTTGTCATGGTCAAGGGCAACGCGGGAATAGACAGCTTGACCTTCGGACTCCTGATCCTGCTATGAATACGGACACGGAATTAACCCCTGCCTCTTGTGCTTTGCCTCTATCTGGGGCAACCACCAAAGCAGGGAAACCTCGGCAACGCCTCGCATGGACGGAAGAAATTAATACCAACGTGATGCGCTGCTACTTCAAAGCTACACAACTAAATACTATGACAATAGGTTATAGAGAGAAATTTCTTGAGCTGTTCTTACAAATTTATCCAGAGCTAAGCGGTCTGGTCTGTGCTCAGAAGCTAGCGGACCAAAGGAGAGTAATTTATGTTAACAAAAGGATGACAGGATTGCAAATTGGCAAAATTAAAGATGAAGTAGCCAGTGAGCTGGCTGGTTGTGGGGTGCAAATAAGAGCAACCGAAGTAAATGTATCCTCATCCCCTTCAGGGAGAACAATTAACAGCCAGCCGATGGACGATGGGCCCAGTAAGTCCAGCTGAGTATGATGTGACAGAAGGGATGCATCAAGGGGTCGCAAGGCTGTAAGGAACATCTGATAATTGACTCGGTGGTATTAAAACAAGCAATTATCAAGGGCAGAAATATATATACAACCTTCATCGATTACAAGAAGGCTTTTCATTCAGTGCCTCACTCCTGGCTAATGCAGGTCCTGGAAATCTACAAAATAGACCAGCATATCGTAAGACTCTTACGTTATCTCATGTCCTCGTGGAAAACAGTACTCAAAGTTAATTCTAGTGGAGCCAGCTTTCTTACAAAACCTATCGATGTAAGAAGAGGCATTTTCCAAGGGGAGAGCCTGGACCCCCTGTGGTTTTGTATGGCTCTTAATCCATTATTAACGCTATTTGACTCAACAGGATATGGATTCAAGATCAAATGCGGTAACCTAGTGAAATATTTGCACAGTCACCTGATGTACATGGATAATATCAAGCTCTATGCTTCAACAGATCACCAATTGCAACAACTCCTCCGAACAACGGAAATCTTCTCCAATGATATTAAAATGACTTTTGGGCTTGATAAATGTAGAACCCTAAAAGTTGAAAAAGGGAAAACGCTAGCATCTGGGTTTGAAATGGGGGGAGGTGCCTATATAGAGAGGATGAATGAAACTGATACCTATAAATACCTAGGACTTCTGCAAGCAAAACGTATTTGTCACACGGAAATCAAGGCGGAAATTACTACTGAGTACTATAAAAGATTATCCGGAATCATGAAGTCAAAGCTGAATGGGAAGAATACTTTTCAAGTGATCAACACCAATGCTGTGTCAACCCTTACATTTACATTTGGCACTGTTAAATGGACCAAAATGTATCTTGACGCAATGTCGGGTAAAACAAGGTTTATCTTAACTAAATATCGAGCACACCACCCCAAGGCTGCCATTGAGAGAATATGCATCCCCAGAAGTGGGGACGTGGGCTTGTTGACATACGCAGGTTACATATGAGACAAATAGCTAACCTGAGAGATTATTTCTTCACAAAGTCGACATCACTGCATGAAGCTGTTCGTCTGGCGGACGACGCGTATAGTCCTCTCAATTTGCGCAACAAAAATGATATTTGCATTTCAACGCAGCAAGAACACCTGAACCAGCAAGTGACCAGATGGTCAAGCAAGGCACTCCATGGCCGGCATCCTGCTGAACTCAACCACGACTTTGTCGACAAGGAAGCGTCGAACAAGTGGCTGACAAATGCGAAATCTGTTTGTGGAAACTGAGGGTTTCATGTTAGCGATCCAAGACCAGGACGTCGCAACTAACAACTACAGGAGGGATATACTGAAGGAGCAAAATGTTGAAGACATCTGCAGGAAGTGCAAAGAACTCAGAGAGAGGATTCAGCATATAACATCTGGCTGTAGGATGCTGGCACCAACGAGCTACCTCAACCGTCATGATCAAGTAGCCAAAATTGTGCATCAAGCCATCGGCCAAAGGTACCAACTGCATGAGGACCAAACACCCTACTATAGGTACGAGCCTGCTGCGGTTATTGAAAACGCCACTCATCAACTATATTGGAACAGAAGCGTATTAACTGACAAACCAATACCCTGCAACAGGTCGGATATTATTCTGATTGACCGCTCCTCATCTACCACATATCTTATAGACGTGGCCATCCCGAGCTCCCACAACCTGCAGACAACCTGGAACGACAAAATCAAGAAATATGTAGCTCTTGCGGAGGAAATAAAAACAATGTGGCGTCAAAGAGAAGTATATATAGTACCGATCGTCATCTCGGCAACTGGACTAATCCCTAAGAAGCTCAAAAGCAGCCTGGAGAAGATAGGTCTATCACCTTTCCTGTACATCAAGCTGCAAAAATCCGTCATCCTTAGTACCTGTAGCCTGACCAGAGCATTTCTTTTGTTACAATAGTGTTTGAGTTGACTTGTCTTTTAGGACCGTCCGTTCAAAGAAATCCAGCAAATGTTGCTGTGAATTACAGAATAATTAATAATAATAATATTTTATTGAGCCACATAGATCATAATGATGTATGGCCAATCATAGTACATAATACCATTATTATTTTCAAGAAAATATAGTTGAAGTATAGATAATATGTATGCAACAATTTATATACAAAACATTTTTATCTTTAGATTTTGTTACAAAAACCCATACATTATTATCCTCATGTGACTTGAGTTCATCTTTCAATAACATTGTCCCAATGCAAAACATCTCTACTTGCCAAAGCTCCACTTACTGTTGCAGGTTCTGTCTCTTCTTTATAAACTACATTATCATATTACGAAGCAGTTTTGAGTTCAAAATTAGGAAATTCCCTTATCTTTCTTTCTTGCAAGGGGTACCTTTTATCAGTTCCGGAGTTTTTATTATTATTGTTAATGACTTCATATTCCCCTTCAAATTCAGCATGTTCAGCATCATGAAACTCATCAGTTGTTTCTTCTATTGCCACAGTCTCTACATCATTTTCTTCCATGAAATCAAGTATTAGACAGTAAACAACATAAGTCTTTGAACTAGCAGTAAATTTGACATCTTCACAATGATTGTTCAAAAACTATAACTTCTGATAGCCAACATGACCTAAACTTTGATGCCCTAGGTTGTAATTGTCACTAATATTCACAAGAACAGATTTCGCAACTGGTTTACCTTCCAAGTGATACAATCCATCCTCCCTACTTCCAGTACCTAGCACTGAACCCGTAATATCACAATCATCAGCATCAAAAAATTTACAACCTGTTGAAGTGAAGAACACATTTATGCCACGATCAGTATGTTGACTAACTGATAACAATGTCACACTCAAACCAGGCACATCAGATATTTTGTCAATTGAAAAAGTTGAGGAAAATTTTTAATTTCCCGTACCAGCAACTTCCAACTTCTCATTATTACCAACAATAACACTCTGATCATGTTCTCGGTCTTTGTAATTCACAAGCCATCTCTTTTCTAGTGGTGTCCCTCAGAACCAGAATCTATTACAATTGCACTATCAGACATTCGAGTAGGCAAAGCACATAAATAAGTTCTCTTCTCTGGCTTTTCCAACACTATTTTCATTTCTGTTTCTGGCATCGCACAACCAAGGACAAGATGAGAAGAATTATGCTATATTACCGTATAATGAGTATTTAACACATTCACAATAAAACAATTAAATTCTGTAAAAGAGAAATTAACAAAAAGAAAGGATAAGAAATATCATATGAATACTAATAATGTTGTATCCACAGTAAAATGCAAAGATTGCAATGCTAGCTAAATAGGTCAAACATACAGCTAGTTATGTAAATGATACATAGTTCTTAAACAACAGTATATTACCAAAGGTACCAAAGGTACCAAAGAATCTTATTTTTAGAAGATATATGTTAAAAGCACATTATTATTATTTAATTAATTATGTGATATACTTAGACCAATATTCTTATTGAATTATTATTTGCTAATATTTTTATTGATGGTTAGTAACTTCTAAAGTATATATGAAAAATGAAATTGTCAAACTCTAAATATAATTTCAGGAAAGATTATGGATATACAGTGGTATAATATTTTAATAAATGAAGCAGCAAACAAATTTTCATGAATCAAAACTAAAGCCTCTAAAAAAAGATAAAACGTGGATATTTGGCAATGTTAAATAATACAGATAAACAAAGATTAATGAGACTCTGAGTCATAATATAATTTTGAATGAATGATAAAACATTTTAAAGTATTCAGAATATTACACTAAGGGTAAATTACAAATTGACATTCTTTTGAGCCTTAATTCATTCACTTCTATTTACAATGTTCATTTGAGAAGTTTGGTTTAGATATGTTGAGTTATACTTAAGCATTTACAGTAGAAGAAAAATTTATCTTGTTTGTTGTAAAACATACCAAAAATGTGAGCTGGATCAGGCAAAAATAAAATATTCTCAAATCAAAAACATATTTATGATATATACTGGATGACAGATTAATTTTATTCGAGATCCCCAAAAATGCAGGAAATCAGTGTTGAGGTCATGATGAAAATTGCATTCAATTACCTCTAAAGTAACATTAAATATATTTTTTCTGTAATTTTTTGAAAAATGTATCAATATTAGGAGAGATAAAAAAAATAGAAATTTTTTTCTTGTAGGTGCTTTCTGTCCAAATTCCATGATTCTCGCTTTTCGACTAGGAGTCAGTGGTGACACACGCTGTAAAAACATACTATCTACAAAATTTTTGGAAATTATTCTTTTCTTTCGTTGGTTGAGAAAAAAGCGAAATAATAAAAGAGCCAGTTTAGGCTTTTATCGTATTTTCAAAAATTATTATATAACAGAAAGATTACTTTAACAGGGGTTAATTGAAGACTCTACTTTAACCTGACACCAATTTTCAAGTTGTTCCGTGACAAAATAATGAATACTCTTGTTGGAAATCCTAGATTGTGTCCTTCCTAATCATTGATTTTCCATTAAAACTGACCTCATCGGTTTTCCTTTCTCATTTCTTTTTTGCTAAATTTACTGCACTCCAAGATTCCTTATATATCGGAAGATATTCACGTTTATGACAAGTGGGGTTAACATGCATCGAAGGGTATAACTTCTTTCAGATTTATTTTTAAGGTAATTCCTTATACATGCGTTAATTGCGGACTCTACTTTAGCCTGACACCAACTTTCAAGTTATTCTGTGGCAAAATAATAAACACCCTTTTGAAAATTCTAGATTGTGTTATTTTTTAATTATTATTTTTGATTCAAATTGATCTCACTCGATTCCTCTTGTTTAATTCTTTTTTGCTACTTCTTCTGCACTCCAAACTGTGAACTCCTCACTGATATCTATCATTTTCGATAAGTTATATATAACATCCCCTTCCCTTTGGGTGCAAAGGGTGTATTCGGCCTAATTTGGGACTTTAGGGTCTTCGAAAATGTTATTAATGATCTCATCGGCTCCGAAACTATGATCTCAACACTAATATAAGTAGTTTTAGATTATTTTTACATTTCTTCCCTTACCCAAAGGGAGTACATTCGCTCGTAGGGGGTGATCGTGGACTTAAGCGATATTGAGAGTGTGACTCGTCTCTTCTGCAACCGCAAACGGATGTATTCCACACCTATATCGGACGTTTTTGATAATTTTACTTTACTTTAGAGAGTTTATAATCTATTGCAAATTTATTGATGAAAAAGAATATCATAATTGTGAATAGTTTCTGAGTCTGATCGTGATACGGAAATATTATTATTTGATTTTTTTACGTTTTATAATAGCGTGAATTTGTGTCAAATTTAACCGAAGTCTGAAAAGGTGCGACAGATTAATATCTTTTTTATTATTACAAGAAGACAGGAAAAACGTTGAAAATAATGAAATGAGTTAAATGTGTTATAAAGAGTAATAATTCATTAACTTACAGGGCAAAATGTGGTCTCTTGGTTGCCATGTCATTGCCCGCGAGGCACTCCACGTCGTCCGTCTTGGCCACCTGCACCGGCGTCTGCAGAAACGCCACCACGATCCCTCCGTGACCTTGCTGAGACGCGTCGTCCACAATTTTCAGTATTGAAAACTTACACCTGCGTTCGATTGTATGTGATAGGATGCTGCTTTCCCGCATAGTTGTGAAACTCGTGTGGAGGGGGTCATCCGAAGGAGTCAAAGTAGCAGACGCGTGAAGGATGTATCGCGTATGCCACAAAATGAGTCCCAGGTCCCGAACTATCATTTTTTAGTGTGATGTTCTTAATTACTTAGATTAAGAGCCCTATGTTTGAGGGCAAGAGTGAGATTGATATTTTGTCTGAGGGGATGGTGAGAAAGAAAATT
>NNCF01139180.1:0-44837 GCA_002313205.1 Laupala kohalensis
CTTTGCGCTCCACGAAAAAAAGTTCATATGCAATGGTTAACCAAAGGCGCAAGGCGTCGCAGCGTCGAAACCATCGCAAACAAAAAACAGCATTACACTTCCGTGTGAGGCGAATCAATTCCCGCACGAACGCTAGGGAAGTAATGCTCAGTTCAATAAGTATACGAAAAACTAAGATTTCCAAACCGATGGAGCCTCTTCGCAACTATAAATATAACTCGCGAGTGACTGAAACGAATAATGGATTCTTATAAAAGACTCACCAACATGAACACGTGAAAACGGTTCTAACCTCTACACTCAGTTCAGTACACTCACTATAGAGTAAAATTACGAAAAATCTAAAATCTAATTTCTAGATATTTAAATTAGCAATGTTGAGGTTCTCAAATAAAATTGAAATCTCATTTTGGAAGATATACTGAAAGAAGTGAAAATAAAAAGCAATAAAAATGTAGGGTGGGGGACGAATTTTCGAAATCTCAAGTAGACAGTGCTCTTTCCAAAGTTTTGAAGCTCAAGTGCGCAAATTTTCAGCATGCTCGGATTAAAGCTGTATTTGTATAACATACATACACCACCCGAGACACTCTTCTCTGTATATAAACCATATTGATTTCTTATGAGACAGTAAGTCATTTAAGAGTCAGCATCTTTACAATTCATAAACGAAATATTTTTCTCTTAACATTAACTACCGTGAAAATGTATGGGTGTAATTCAGAAATGTCTTTTCGTACAACTTTTCACCTCTGCTCAGATAGCAGGAGGAGAATCTTCAACGTGCTTTTAGTGGTTCACTGCATTTGTTTAGAGTGAACTTTCTGAGCCACACGTGTCAAGGTAAACAAAGNTTAGGGTGAACTTTCTGAGCCACATGTGTCAAGGTAAACAAAGAAAGGAGATGTTGATTTTTTTCTTGACGAACAGAACAATGCTGGCCTATTATGAATAAGCTGTTCCGGATATCAACACTTTACTGGGAAACCGCTTCTATTTTGAAGTGTTCGGATACAAACAAACTTACGCGAGGAAGTTAGTTTGTTGGACTGTTTACATTTTTTTCTTTACAAAATCTTTTAAGAATGTTTGATCTCAACCTTTGCATATTATTTTTCATTTGTGAGTCGAAAATGAAGATATAATATTTTTTTTTAATTTTTCTTTTTCTCTCGTTTGTTGAGTACGACCATATACGAAATTCTGCTAACCATTCTTGTGTTTTTTGTTTCGAGCGTATGTTTTTTTTTAATTATCTGTTAACAGATTCTCATGAATCTTTGTGAAAGGATTAGTTTAAATGGAAAGCTACATGAATTAGTGTAATTATTTTTTTAAACATTCATGTGTGTAATAAATATGAATCCACAGAGTTTTCTGATGTCATGAAACAAACATGCCTACAAGCACACAAGTAACAAATATTCTCAACGTTTGCGAAATTGAAAAAGTAAATTTTTGTACCAATCTCAAACAGTTCCTAATTATTTGATAGAATGGAACTTTACTATGCTGTAAAGTATTATTATAATTCGGGGTCAGCGTGGCTCAGTGGGTAGAGCGCCGAGTTGCTGGATGGATGGCCGGGGCACGAGAGATTTTTCATCACATCCAGAGGGACTCCCAGACCCACTCAGTCTGCTATAAAATGAGTACCGGGTATATCCTGGGGTCAATCCGACCGGAGCGAGATGCTGGCCACATCTCCTCCTAGTGCTGAGACCTAGTACTTGCACAGAGCTCTACCTTCCGTGAACCCCTTGGGCACCTTCGGCGCCTGTTGTGGGACAGTTTGACTTTGACTGTTATAAATAACATATTACAATTTTTCCCCTAGTTTTCCTTTGGTATATTCATCAGATTTAACGGATTGGTTCCCATCCTTACTCTCCTCCTATTGAAGTCTCATTCACTCGCGTGTAGATTCGAAGCGATCATCGCACTCGCGTTTATGACGTAAACCATCGTAGGATGCGGTCAGGGACTCTCTCGTTATCAGCGGATAGACAGGGGTGTGTCACTTTCTGGGAAACCACAGAACCACATCGCATCCTTCCGTTAATACCTTGCACATCCAACAGAGGAATCTTCCGTATGCGGTTCATACCTTCGCAAACTGCAGAGAAAAGAAGGTCTCGCGATGTTGAGTGACGATCGAGCTCTCGGTGGTGAAAGTTATATCTTTGCGTGAAAATATTAGCTCGAAATCGACGAGACAAAATGGAGGAAGACTTTAAAGAACTTTGGAGTATTGCTTGTCATGTTGGTGATAGTTGGACGCACAGGTGTAGGGCAGCCTTTCCACGAAACCCTCTGGAATTCGAGGAATGTTTTCATTGGTTTACGTCGAATACGTAAGTGCGTGAAAATATTTTTCATCAATAAATACGTAACATTTGAACCTATACTTAGAGTATATTTTCTTTGAATTGATGATCTTTTGGTAAAATTTAACTTCTTTTTGGAGGATTGTTTATGAGATATTGCGAATAGAAATAACATCAAGAAAATAAAAACACTCTGCTAATTGATTTAAAATGGATAAAATACCTATTTAATGCCTATAGAATGGGCCCATTTTATGGGTAGGAAAATTACATCATACCACTTGGAAAGGAAATTAAAAATTTTGTAAATGTGTTAGTTTTACTGTGATATCTCGAACATGCAGACTAATTCCGTCATACAGCTAGGAATACCACATATTTCTATGTTAATAAAATTGCATGAAGAAGCGTACTAAAACAAAAAGAGTAGGTGATTGGAATAAATAAAGGAATCCATTTTTATGAGTATTCACAAAATGCGATGTGTAGAGAATACCTCAGAAATTGTATTAGCCATGATATAAAATTAATTTATTACGGGAAATGGAAATCATTTTTGAAAGAAAGTATTGGATGTGAAATACGAACATGTGAACTTGCAGAAAAGGAAATAAAACTCGGAACATGTATCATGAGCTCGAAAATGTATCGAAATGATAAAATTGAATTTGTAATAAAGATTCATATGATACATATTCATTTCGACCAACTGTGGATCTCGATGACGAGCGCTAGTGAGTTCCAATTCTACGTGCGTTAGATATAATCCAGATTGCCGTATCCAAGAATTAGAACCGCAGATGGTTCACTTTTCCATCATCTCAGCAAAATTTCCGGAGCCCGTTGGGAATCGAACTTGGGGTTCTCCGTGACAAGCGAGAACACTAACCGAGGGGTCATAATAAAGTAAATGTGTTATAATTCAGAAATAATTGAAACGTTTGAAGATTATTGACTTGAATCAGATGAAATTGTGTGAATTGATGTGTTGCAGGGCGGAGCATATGAATGGCGGCTTCTTCGAGAGTTTCGGTACAGTCCTCCAGAAACATGAGGAAGAACGCCGGAAGGAAGAGGAAGTACTGGAAGGCGTCAACGGGAGCAATGGAGTCGACGAGGGCACCAACGGTGAAGCTGAGGACATCGATGGGGACGCTACGGCTGAGGACAGGGGTATCTTCACTCCTTCCGAGGATTCTCAGACGTCCGAGCAGGAGGCGGACAAAGTGGACCTCATCTCCGCCGCCATGGGCTGGAACGTGAGTTTTATCGTAGTTATATCACCTTCAATCATAATAATAATAATAATAAATTTATTGTCAAAAAACAGTACAGACTGCGTGTGACCACGTGGAGGACAATAAACTAATTTACTCTCCGGAAGCAAGCAAGGGACCATCCCATCAATTCCGATCAAGGGCCCTAAGGCAGAGGCGGATTCAAATGTTTTTTGCATAAGTTCCTAGATAAGATAAAAAGTTAGCTTCGAGTTATAATATATGTATATAATGTCAGTATGTTTGTAAATTTACATGTACAAGTTATTATCGAACTATAGATTATTCTGAGTATAGTGTTTAAAAATCATAAGAGTTGAAAAAAACACTAAATTCACGATTTATTGTTACAACAAACACGCCCCTAGACAAAGCCTAGAGAACCTGTATAAGAAATCCGCCTCTACCCGAAGGAAAAACGGAGAAAAACCCGGGCCAGTATGGGGATAGTTTTACGTAACTACGGAAGATTTAAAGATTCTATGTTATGAATTGTAATTACACGGTATGATGAAAATGGTGACAAGTTGGGAATGAACCTGGTGTTATCTGCTCTATCGAAGGGTCGTTGACAGTTCCACCTCGCATTCCGTGAGATGCAGAATGTATGCAACCCGCATTCTTTAAATGCACTTAAAATTAGTGCGTTGTCTATCTTACCCATCTCTGTATAATCTGCCGATATGAGAATTAATATAATGAAACTAATTTTTTTAATCAATGAAACATTAAAATTTAGTAAAGGACGCTCTGGTATGAGTATGTGTGCAAAATTAGAAAAATGTTACAAGCCGACGTGTGAAGAGTAAGAAATATATAATAGGGAAGGAGTGCATATCTCTCAAAAAAAATTGAGGTAACTTTAAATTGTCCATAAAATATTTGTTTTAATGTATTTCTTCTCATGCGAGAAATAATGTTTTTTTATAGTTCTTTTCTCAGTAGTTATTATTAAACTACATTTAACAAGAAAAATCAAGTAATTGATAGTGATTCGAAACACGTCTCTCTATTTCCTATATCTTTCAGTCTGGTGGCTTAATGTATTCCATAATTCCTTCAGCTCACAAACCTCATTATGAGAGCTTACTGCACCGCATATAAATAGCAGCATGCCTATTAGCCTTATCAATCAACGGGAGCACTTCTCGAGTTCAGACACATGGCGATGTTGTTGGCGAGGAGTATATTTACTTTTCAATGACTTGTGTTGCTCTGTTTCTCATCCTTGTCGAATGAAGCAGATATGCATTTGGTAGGAATGGATGGGAGAAGAGGACACTCTTTGCCAACTATTCGCTGTAATTTCTATGATGCAATTTATGAGGATAAAGTACTATGTGCATATTTTCTCTCGCGTCACCACCGCCGTAATTAATTAAAAAGAGTCGTCAATGAATTAATTAATTGTTAATTAAATTATGGAATGATTCATTAATTAGTTTTGATTTGTGCCTTACGCAGTTTGCGACTGCTTTTTTGACGATGAAGTTAATTAATAAATTAAAATAACAATGGTTCCAAACAAGCTACCAGAGGCTTGCCTCGTATCACATTATGTGGAGATATGTCACTATTAACCTGCGCTACATGGGTATACGATTCAAAGAATAGCCGACTAATCATTTAGTTAAAGATTCTAAAAATTCAAAATTAATACACCTACGTTGTCTTATTTCAATAATCAGCCATGAAATTTCTTCCTTGTAATTAAATATTAGTTATTATGATTTGTTGCAGAACACATGTTCATTGTTCAGTTGGTCCGGCTAGAATTATCACATCTTTTTATGTCAACACTTGAGTCGATGGTTGGATTGTATTTAAGTAAAATTGTTGTTAGTCATACATTGCTTCCCAAGAGTCTTCACATGCATCGGTTGCCCTTGCAGTCATGGGAGTATACAAGTTAAACAATAAGCCATGATTGGCTACTCGCCAAACACCGACCCCTACGGCCATCAAAACACAGACTCTCCTTTTCTCTCGCACATCCCTCATCTCTTTTTCACACCTTTTCATCTACCAGCGTCAACAAACAAGAACTGAAACATCTCCAACAAACGTATCCTGACATCCTCGATCGCAGACTGTTTCAGACGAAACAACATGGACGCCATTCGAATTCTCGGTCGAAGACTATGAGGAGAGGAAGTGTAAAAATAATTGGGAGACGCGAAATATGTTTTCATAGGGCCTTGCCAAGTCGTCAATCAGTAGACATGAGTTGAGAAACCGATGGCACCATTGCGACACATTATAAAGTTAACTAGTCTACAGGAATTTGGAAATCGAAGTAAAATATTAGAAGAGAAGCTTTAATTTCATAGGAAATACACGTTTTGTGATTATAAATCGCAACAAAATCAAAATGTGATAATATTGACAAATGTTTTGCGACGCAATGATTAATTGGTCGAGTCAGCTGCTCGGCGATCCCTGGAGACAAAGTTCCAAGCAGTCTTCGTGCATCATATAGTCCTCCTCCATAATTTAAACAGATTTTTAAACCGCTGCATAAATTGTATACCATAGTAAAAAGGTCTCACATTTAAGCTAATGAAGTAAAAATTCATTTCTGAAAATTTCAGATATAATTTTGGAATGCGTCCCCAATGTATGGGAAGTGCTCTAATGACCTCGATGTTGACGAGCCCTAAAGCCCCACCAAAGAAAAAATGTATGGGGAAATGACCTTGACGATTCGCGTACGACTTTTGGTGCAATGTAATTTCTACGCTTAATTTCTTGCACAAGTCTGGTAGCGTTATAAGCACAGACATTGAGTATTGAATAAAAGATGATTCCAAACAATCCATGAAAGAGAAGATTCAGTCGATTAGACCCCTGTGTCGCACCACACCTGAGTTCACGATTGGGCGAGTTTCAATTGAGGGGGAAGGACGAGAATACGCGAAGTGAATGTATTGCGCTAGGACAATGCTCAATGCTCTAAAGTTAATTGAAGAGAGGTTGCCAGAAAAAAAACATGATTTGGTTGTGCTGTTCTGCACGCAAATCTAATCTGGCAGTGTCGTGAAAGGCTCTCATGATTTTGCACAAGTATTACAACTGTGTAATGATAGAAAGAAATTAATTATTTTGTAGCGAGTCGCATCAAGGTCCTCCCTTGTTGACTTTGTGTGTGTGTGTCGGTTGGGGGAAGGAGAATGGGTTTCCTTGTTCATATGGTTCGTAGTACTTGTCTAGCACGAGCAGAAAAAGAACGAGGACTTTTTTTTTTGTTTCTTAAAGTGAACGTAACTTACTGAAGACACAATGCAACTTGAGGTCATGGGTCAGATTCCCTTCACCGAGGAGGCAGATTATAAATTAGTTTAATTTTTCATCGAATTAACTAGTTGTGAGTAACGACATTTAGAGGAAATTTGAAAACATACCACGATTCGAATTCAAGTTGTATTTTGAAACAAGTTATAAAAGAAATAGTACTCATAAAAATATTTCTCTATCATCTATTTACAAACATTTATTTATCATATAATACATTTGTATTAAAATTCGAACACTTTTCCAATCAGTTTATAAGAGTAAACGTAATTACTATGACGTGAAAGAATACATAGTTTAAATAAGATACAGATTATTCCGAAATTCAGAAAATAATCTTTGCAATGACACCTCATTTTTCTTACAATTTCTTAAGAGTGATGGGGGGAAAAGGGGGTATTCACAAAACGTTACCTTGTAGTAATAAGGTATAGTAGGACAAATAAGAACATGATCGTGTCATCGAAGCTCGTAAATTCATTTCCCAACGAACTGTCATCGTTTTCAAGAAATATGGGTCACGCTGCTGCAAAACTGTCTACCTGTGATCCAGCGTCAGTTTTCTCAGAGGAAGTGTGACAATGTAGAGTTTGGTGCTTGTCTGTTCCACAGGAATAACTTTTGGCAAAGTGTTCCTCCCCGGTGGCGTTGAGCCTCTCCTAATGTATGCAGCAACGGCCTCCGCGTTAATGCAGGGTTCCTTCAAGAATTCCCATTTACTTTTCTTTTTAAGTTCCTTTAGAAATGGGATATTTGCATATTAGAAAGATATTTGTTAGAATACATTTACGTACATTCGAGAGCAAATGTCTTATACATTATAGTTTTGTACTTGTCAAGAAGTGTTGGTTACTTTGTTGTTTCGTTTTTCAAATTATATTTCAATTTCAGTTGATGAATTATAGAAAAGAGTATCTTACACTCTGAACAATTTCCATGAAATCAAACCATTCATTCAAAACTATGATACAATTAAAATAAGTTGAGCGTAAGAGTTAAATAATTTCTATTTTTACTTCACATTCTCGTAACATAGCAGCTTTAGATTGGATTTTGCTGAAATTGAATTTCTTGAACAACAAATCTGATAATTTTTAAATATATCAGTAAAATTATAAATGTGATCTCTCAAATCAGAAAAAAATTCCAAGTAGTCCGGATAAACAAGGCAATACTGTATTTAACTCTCCAAGAACGAAAAACCAATTGGAAAAATAAATATTCCCCGTGTATATAATAAAGCAGACTCAGAGAAGTGAATTCTGCGTCTTTTCTTTTCTATTTAATCTCAACTATTCCTTCATTTCACTTCACATCCTCAGGAAAATCGTATCTAGAAATAGTTCCGCTATGGTTGCGGAACAAAGCTTTATGACGGATTTAGTTTCTCTTGACATAAGACTGTTACATGGTTTTAACATGTTTTATGAGTTTATTCTACCTTGACTCGAACCGAATGAGAAACCCTCTCTGATCCTTGAGATGGGTCAAAAGATTAACTTGATTTGTTTGTAGGAGAAAAAAGTAGCTCAAATAGATTAATCGCTATCTATTGCTGCAGACATTGAAGTGATTAAGAAGTATTTAAATTTTATATCAAATAATACATTACGTAAGTTTAATAAAAATATTCATTAAAAGTTTCCTTGGAGTGGAAAGTAGTTGATGGCAAGTCTCGTGTTAATTATTAATCAAAAACGGTTAGGCAGTATAAGCGGAATGGGGGGAAGTATTTATAAACAACAAAGTGCCTATGGCTTTGGACAGAATACGAGGGGATGATCACAAAATTCAAACATTTATCTAGAAATTTGTACATTTTTATGCTCTTATTGCATTTGGTCAGAGAAGTAATGGTTGACAGGTTTCCAATTTAATTATTAATCTAAGGCAATAAATAGTGAGTTTTGAGTTTTTTTGATATAATTCCTTGTTTCGGTCGGTTAAAATGGAATAATTTATTTTTTCCCCAAAAAAGTGGGCAGGGGAATGGGGGCACCTTCCCCTCTCGTCTTCCCATAATCGCCGCCACAGACCAAAAACACCGCAGTTAAAAGAGAAACGAGATCATCCTCTAGAAATGACAAGACGAGTGAATCTGCATTTTGTTGAGAAGAAGCACACGGTTACGAATATCCGCCAAGCGTCTATAAACAACTTAGGGAACTTGGGCAAGGTGTGGCGCCGCGATATTTCGGGGTGGCTGAAGAGCTTGTACGGCGCATGCTCTAAAAGCCAGTCGTCTATCCGTCCCTCCGTGTGGCGGTGGGCAGAGGATCGTCCTTCAGTCGGACGCGTGCCTGGGTCGGACGCACACTCAGGTGCCTTGGATTGCGCTGTGGACCTTCCAGTTAAAATTAGTGCTCGACGGACAGAGATGGTGTTGGCGGCGCGGGACGCAGTTCGAAGCCCAAGTGTCTAAGGGTGGCGTCCGCGACGCTGCGATCAGGATGAACAAGAACGCGCTCCCCAATTTCCGGGGCGTCAAAAAGGAAATGTTGCTCGAACAGAAGAGAATGTTTTCGCCGACGATGACGGTAAGTCTGGAGATGGGTCTACATCTGTGTTCATCATCCGAGGAATGCGTAGAGTGAGAAGCTATAGCATTGGCGGAGTCGTTGCAGGCCACTACTACCCTTCTGATATCCCATAATCGGGTATTGCTAATACATCTCCGATCCCATATCTGTAACTCCAACTTCCTAGCATGAAAACTGCGTGTCCTAAAAGGAAATCTTACTTGGTTGTTATTATAATGTCAATGGACACTGTCTCCACAGAGGAGGACGCTGTAATTATGTGAATGAATTGTAGAATGCTCCCCTACTGGGTGGTCCCTTACTCTACCCCTAGAGGAACATAAACTTTAAAATCAACTAATTATTAATAGTAATAGTAACTAATTATTTCGTGAATGCTAACGAATACATTTTCCGCCGGAGAAAATTAGTAGTTCTATAGGCCCAATGGCTTATGCCTGCACAATGTCTTCTATCCGCGCAATGACTTATGTCGTAATGTTTCAGCTATGTTCCCTTATTGGTGTGCGTACATAACTAATTAAAATAGTTGGAATCGTCAATTTTAAAAGCTGACAATAGCAACAGTGCTACGTTAATGAACTGTGTAATATTTTTCAATAAGTTTTTAATTTGCAAAGGATGAATTATATATAATTCACCTATAATTCGATTATGGTGTGACTTAGATCTGGGGACATACGCTTGAATCCAAAAGTATTGTAAGGAGTGTTCGCAAAAAATTAGGTTAACTGTTGCTAATAGATATTATTTGGATTTTATAGACATTATCTCAAATTAAATTGTGTCTTGAAGCACCATACTGAATTCGTAAAAATATCGTGTACCCTACGTGAAAAGAGATACATAGGGAGAGAAACCGACAAGTGTCAATGAAGATGAAGGCTTCGAACGCTGATAAATGTAGTTGTTGGAAAAAGTCAGAGTAGAATTGCAGTTTCTTGTGAACATAAATTTCAACATTTAAAAGCTGTGAGAATCTAAGAAAAATTTATGTGCAAATATTGTTCTGAATTGGGTATTACTGCAGGAATTGTTGTGAATTGGGATAATGAATACTACTGCAGTGAACTTAAAATGGATTCATGGTTTGTCCTACAATGAATGAGCTATATTATATCTTCGAAGATTTTACGATAAAAATGTTCATTCCTCTATGAAGGAATTTAAAGGCCACGAAGAAAATGTTGCGAGTATTCTGATGTTTGGTCACTTTGAAGCGATGCGCCCCAGATCAGGAGATGCGTATTTGCCAAGGGACGAAGACAGTCTGCGAGCAGTTCAAGAATGTGTCGTGAAACAAATATCACCAACAGGTTTAAGCCCCACATTCATTCTCGCATTCGGTGGTAAAATAAAAATCGTATGAATGGCAAAACATTCATTGAACAAAAAATTGTTACTTCAATAATTGACTCGTTCTGTGTTTACTAACTAGAAGAATGGTTAATGACAAAACATGGGATGTTATTAAAACGATTGAAACAATCAATGTAAAACAACTTTTTGTGAAACTGTCACTATTAATAGTCACATATTATAGAAATTCACCCAACCTCATCCATATAAGATTTATTTCAATAAAGTTCGGAAAGGAAAGTACATAATGTAAATTTAAAAAATCTCATCTGTTTCGTATTTAAATGCATAGAGAAATGTTATCGTCGACACAGTTTTGCCTCCCGTTACTTTCGATATACTGGGCAATAAATTTGCACGACAAATTACTTGGTGTATTAATGTTTTAGTGATTTGCATACGATCGGTCCCATGAACTAAATTTATTATTATTAACGAAATCGTGCGAAGTGAGTTTCGATTCTTACTGCCGGCCCTTGTGGATGGCCTGTAGAAATTGTCAGTTAGAGTTCAAATTAACTTTATCATTCTTAAGCGCTAAAACAATGTTGTTCGGAAAGTATAGGAATTAATTCTATATTTTAAAATAATCATGGAAGATGGGCGCTATTTTGAAAGCTTTTAAAGAATTGTTCGTTCATCTGCGTCAACTCAGTTTCCATCACATCTGCCACGCATGGTATGACCCCTGGAAGTCTTCAACTGGGATGTGCTTCGGAAGCTTAGTAGAAACAGTTTTTAACTGATTCCCCTGTCGCAAATCGTCTTTTGTGTTTTATCTGGAGGAATAGAAATCAGGTGAGGCCACGCCAGGACTGCATTAAGGAGGCATCCTCTCGTTTTCCCCAGAAACTCCCTCGCGATTGGGTTGGCACATTGTCGTGATAGAAAGTACGGAGCGAACACTCTGTAGATTCAAGACAATTTGTTAGACCAAGAGAGTATAAATCTCTCTTTGATAAAACATGTTTATCTTGACCCAAAATGTTTTAACCTGTTGCCTAATAACATTAAATCAAGTCCAAATTTAAAAATATTTGCAAGGAAAATTAAAAATTGGCGCAATGATTTGACTGACTTAAACCTTCTTATTAGCATTTAAAGATACATTAACAATAGTACCTAATTACCCAATCTGTGTTAATAACTGATTAATGTGTTAGTGTTTAGTGACAATTCTATCGCAGTAGATAAGTATGCCACCGTTATAATTGACGTTGGTGGTTATTAATTCCTGCATTTCAACTTTTACAAAAATTTTATTATGGAAGGAATGAACTATTATTTTATTATTATTTGTTTCAATCTAACATTTTTGCGTAGATGAGAGGCCACGAGTTTTTTCACGTATATTAACTTCATGTGGTTCATGGACGTCCTGCACGATGATTGTCCTCGATCGTCCCTTCCAATTCGAATTTTTGTGCCTCTCAAATACTCTCGTTTGTGACATGACATGTTCCTCATACGCTTGCCAAATCGAGCAAAGTGCTTCACTGCCGGAGTGTTTTAGCTTAACTCATAACGCCATTGCTTAGCGTTACATGGTAACTCTCTACACGACACCAAAACAACTGTTCACTCCTAGCGCGATCCTCGGTCCACCAAGGCTAACAGGTGACTGAGGCACGTTGCACTCAAGCTATCTAACCCCTCGCCATCCATCCCGTCGAAGACCGTATCCCTCATCCACCTCTGGGTGGCCTATACCTTCCGGACAGACCTGTATATGCTTTAGTCAAATTCCATTCCATATTTGACGTTTTTTACACTACTTAAAATTCCGTGTTTTCATTAAGTATTGGAAGTTTATTGTTGTTCTTGAGTTTTTGAAATTGTCCAAACCATAGAGAATATCACCACTTTCTTCATATTTGTCATGTCCAGATGTGTCTTGTTTAACATAGGCCCTATATGTTTAGTTCTCTGCATATTCCTCAAAAAAAGGTTGAGGTCCTTGACTCGAGGATTTATTCTTCCAGTTTCTTCAGCATTTTAGTTAATGTATTGTTGTATATTTCATTTAAGAGTATTTTGATGTAATATATCTATATTAATATTAATAAGATGGCACATGAGGCACAAGTGCAGGAACTATGCAGGAATAAACTAGTGACTGGATACTCGCCAATCATTACCAGTGACAATTTTGCATGATATTTTCTAGAAACAGTGCAATCATCAACCCGAAAAAAGTTATTGGATGATATATGGAAGAAAAATAATTAGTGAAATAATTCCGATGTATTTCCCAGATTGAAGAGCTCACATACCTAATGTTGGATTACAATTAAATCGTTAACAACCACAATTTAAGGAAATTTCTTCAAGATTACATTTTTTAGTACAAAAGGAGACACTTTTCAGAGATGTTCAGAGAGAGACAGATAAATTTGGTTTCATTTTGTATTATGTTCATAGTACTCAACTATATAATTTTTTTAATGAATCGCATATGTTATTACATGGTTCAGCGTTTGATTCATCAAACAAATGGGAGAACTTATAGAGCATACTATATCAACAGTTTTACAAAGCTAATTTCTATTTTAGAGTTGCATACTTACATTGCTGAAGTGTTGCACAACCTTCACTTTCGGGCCCCTAGGTGTGAGGGTAGTTTTTAATGAAAGATCAGTAAAATTTTTGTATGTTTTATCTGCTAATTTTCCAAATTTTCCACAAGATGAGATTGTATTAATGGGAAAATATAGATAAGCTCATACTTATTTGTTCATATGTGTATCAATTGTTCTTTGCAAGAGTGTGATGTTTCATAATAACATTTTCTCCACAGATTGAAGAACTGTATGTGGAGGTGCTATATGAAACTCTGTACATCATAGGTTCTGATTCAAATGCAGAGTCGGAGAAGGCAGAGTTGCTCACGTACTTGCAAGAAGCCTTCAAGTTAGATGATGACAAGCACCAGGAGCTCCTGGANGAAGGGTGGTGCTTCAGTAATTCGGTCTTAACAAACACGACCGTTTCATAAATATAAATGCAGGGAAAAGTTAAGATATTTAATTCCTTGAATAAAGGTTTACAAGAGTTTCGGGGGTGAGATTTACAAATTATCCGAACTATCCTCTTCTGAATTCTGAAAGTTTGAATACTCTGACCGGAATTACCCCAGAAGGTAATGCCNTCTTTTTTATAAAATACAATTTATACAAATCTATAGTATCATATTCTTATATATTTTATCATATTCCTTGAATTTCTTGTTACTAATACTTCTGAATATGAATTTTTTTCCCCTCACAACCTATAAGAGTGGGAAGTGGATGGATGGAGTAGATATTCCTCTTGTAACAGTAGTTCATCAATAGGGACGAAAATTTTTTTAATGAATTCTATAGCTTACTGATTTAAATTAATTGATTTTTTTTTTTTTACATTATTCGTAGGATTTATTACTTGAAAATGCAAATACTTGAAATGAGTTTGATAATTTAAATGTCTAGAGGGATTACTCCTACTGCTGGGGAATTGCTCAATCAGTGTAGCTTAGTCAAACCGACATCCAACTGATTGTTTTAGAACATCTGAAATACTGTCCCCTCAATGAGGATGAGGAAATTGGGTTTGGCGTAGTTTTAAAGGACAGATGATTATTTTCATAACGGCTGCTCGAGCGGGCTTTATTTAAGTCTGCACATTAGAGGTTTTCACTCTCTGATTTTTTAAGTGTGATTTTTTAATGCTAGAAAGTAGCAAAATTTCCACCCCTTGGCTGTCTTACGGGTTGTTTAGCATGAAGGAGTCAGTAGTAAACACCTATATGCAAAATTTCACATTGATTCATCTTACAATATAGATGTTATGGTGATGTGATGAAAGCGAGTTGGCAATTTTGATTTGCATAGGATTAGAAGATTTATAATGTATGTTCATTGGCATGTAAATAAAATGAAAGGACTCTAATGACCTTGATGTTGACAAGCCCTAAAGCCCCAACAAAAAAATAATAATAATAAAATTAAATAAATAAATAAAATGACTTGTTAAAATTTTTGAAAGAAACCAATTAAGTTCTCCCACATATTATTATTTTGGCTAAGCCACTACATACTTGTATCACTGTAGAGTACATTTTTCTATAAATTTTTGGGGGGAAGATTTTCTAGGCGGAAAAGAGCGTTTATATAAATCTTTCAATTAAAGAAATATAGTATTCCTTTCATTTATTATTAAACATAAATAATCACTTTGAATTTTACAGGCTCCCAACATTCTCCTCAATGTAGAGGTTGTAGAAGCAACCCAGTTGCATCCCAAGGATGCCAATGGTAAGATAATTATCTCTCTATTATTTTTCTGTTATATTTCTACATGCAGTGTTGTACTAAATTATCGTTTTAAAATAACACCTGAAAAATTCCATGTTAAAATATCAAGAAATATTTTTACAGGTTTATGTGATCCTTTTTGTACATTGTACCTGAATTCTGCTAATACACAACGCTATAATACCTCCGTAAAATCCAAGACGTTAAGTCCAAAATGGGAAGAACATTTTTCTCTGTAAGTATCAATTTGTTGCATTATTTTTGAGTTGCTCAAGATGTTACGTGAAATAATTTTAAATGTTTTTTTTCTTCCTCTTTGCAGTCCGGTTGAGAATGTTAGCGAGGATGTTCTCAGTGTTGAAGTTTGGTAAGTTCTATGATGGAAAAAGTATTTTAGAAATGTGCAGTACCATGAACCATTAAGTTTTGACAGCCAAAATGTGACGGCCAATTGATGATTGATTTGATTGATTGATGAATAGTTGTTATTAGTTCTATGTACATTATTTAATATTTATATATTAAGTTTAATCTTGAGTTAAATAATGTGAATTCATAAACTTTCAATTCCTTAAATCCTTTATTACATCTTAGTCATATACTTTGAATAATCATTTTACAAAATACAAAAGTTATCTTAATTCATGCTTTTTATTATCTCTTATTATTGATGGTAGTTATATTTTTATCTGTACAAAATGTTGACACTACCGCATTGACATCTAAATTATCTTATTATCTAGAAAGCCTTGATTTTTCTCGTACTTTCCTTCAGGTACTTTGAATGGAATTGATAGGATGGTTTCTTGCTTGCTTAAGGAGATGAAATTACCTCATTGTTAATAGGTTTGCCATCCCACATTGTCATCTTCTTTCTGACAAATTTATTTTTGTATTTTTTAGGGATTTTGACCCTGCAGAAACTGTAGGTGAAAAAATGTCAAAGTTTGGAGAAGTTAAAGGAATGAAGGGGTTGAGCCAGCTCATGAAGGAGATAGCTGTAACAGTATCCACAGGAAAACATGACAATGAATTCGTGGGCAGTGCACAAATTCCTTTGAAGGTATGAGTTTTCTTTTATTATAATAGTACAGTAAAACTATTCCACGACAGGCCTTATGACATGCCCATGGGGTTCTCGGAGGGTAGAGCTCTGCAATTAGTAGGCCTCAGTGCAAGGAGGAAGAGATGTGGCCAGCCTCTAGTTCTGGCCAGTTTGACCCTAGGACAGTCCCAAGATGCTCATTACTCATATATGTGTACCATTTATACAAATTTATGAAAAAAATGACAAATTTATACAAATTGTAACACAACTTTCCCAAAGTGCTAGTTTAAAATATGTTTCCATGACCAAGATATCTTTTACAACAGTATAACCTTCATGAATTTACTGATAATGTGTGTTAGAAAGTTACAGAGCTAATTTTCCTTCATTGGAGTACCGTTATTCAATCTGTTAATATAGAATGTTAAAGTCTGTTTTATCTCTATTGCATTCTAAAGTATTTATTTCCTTTTTATTTCCAGACTATTCCTGCATCAGGACAATTGCTTTTGTGCCACTTGGAAAGAAGAGGAAAGGCAAGGAAACAAGGCACCTTAAAACTAAGGCTTGCCTTAGGAGCGGAGAAGAACACTCNAGTGTGTTAGAAAGTTACAGAGCTAATTTTCCTTCATTGGAGTACCGTTATTCGATCTGTTTATATAGAATGTTAAAGTGTTTTATCTCTATTGCATTCTAAAGTATTTATTTCGTTTTTATTTCCAGACTATTCCTGCATCAGGACAATTACTTTTGTGCCACTTGGAAAGAAGAGGAAAGGCAAGGAAACAAGGCACCTTAAAACTAAGGCTTGCCTTAGGAGCGGAGAAGAACACTCAAGTAGCATTCCAAGAGCATAGGCATATTCTGAATCTCCTACTTCTTCACCATATTGAAACATCTCAGGTACTACATTCAATAAGATTCCACCATTGTTTACTTTGAGAAAAGACTGAATAAGTCTACCTATAATTAGAGCTGAATTTGCATGTGAGCCAAGTTGATTGTGATTCAAGACATCTAGTATTAGGAGGTAATAAATTTTTTGCACTCTTTTTTTTTTTAAATTTGCTTTCAAACTTCAGGACTGGAAATTAGAAATGCGTTGCACACGTACATACATAAAAGCCACTCTAGTCTTCCTATTGAAATCCTTACACTACTGCAAACACAGAAGTTGAAGTTTAATCTAATGACATTCCTCATGTATGGTTGATTTGTGTAAAGAAATAGTTTTGTAAAGAATTAAAATGTCCTAAGTCCTTGTATTTATGTGTACCAATCTATCATATTTGTTATGACTAAATTACTACAGTGTCATGCTTTTTTCATAAGTTACTCCCTTGTTCAACAACATATCACTGAAAATAAAAATATTATCTATGCTAGTTTTTCAATAATTTTTTCCTAGTAAGGTGGAAAAAAAAAATTATTTGGACTGGTCTAATTAATCTTTTAACTTTGAGGATTAATATTTTGTGGAACTCCTCTCTTTAAAATGAATGGGTTAAATTTGTATGCGATGTTCCAGGTGGCACCGTACCAATGGGATGGAACTCTTCCTTCCTTCGCACAAACCATTCTCACTCAACACTTTGTTCAATCTGGTCTCGATGATAGAGATGCTGACTTGGCAAAATGGGTGGAGTATGCAAGTATCCATCTGGATCATCCATTGAGCTTCAGAGTGTTTGCTGGACTGTTAGGAAAACTTGTGAAGCCACTTTGCAATAATTTGCTTTGTGAAGAAAATGTAAGCAATTGATCGTTACTTAGTTTTTTTTTTTTCAATTTAAAATATGAATAATTATTGCACCATTATGTTGACATTCATTGGAATTTATAGGAACATTTTGTTTAACATGATGGCATTTCTTTCCATGCTTATAGTTTTTACTTATAGTTCTTAAAAGTTTTGTAATTGTGATTCTCTTCATATATAATATTTACATTTTTATTAATAGCTGTTTTGGGATGCTGTGAAAAAACTTCTGCCTTCATGTTTAAACAGCATACGTAAACTAAGAAAACTGACCTCCAGTGATAAACATACTTATCCACAACTGGTAGCTTTACTTAGGTAAGCATATGGATACTACTTGTAATTGCTAACACTTATTTTAATTAATTTGATTTCAATTTGTTTAAATAAATTGGCACAATATATTCAAAAGCCCCTTTTCGGCATGATAGGGTGAATTATTTGAAAAAATTTGAATAGTAAAATTCAATTGGATTTTAAAGGAAGAAGTAGTAAAGTATTGAGTGATGTCGGCTACACGTAAAAACACATTTTGGGGATGAGAAACCTCATATTAATAATAAGATGATATAAGCAATATATAACATCTGTTCAAGAATGTTGGTTGTTTTAAGAACTACTACAGTATCAGTCGAAAGGATAAAGGGAGATGTGCCCTCAAAATAAAAGTGGAGTGAGTGGTCGACATCAGTGAATTAATATTTTATGTAAAAAAAAGCAACATTGTTTTATAATAAGATTTATTTTGAAGTAGATGATGAAAATCATAAAAACTTTATGAAAATTATACAAATTTTTTCTTCTTTTTCTCTTACAGTATATTAACTGAACTGAGAAGTTTGCCTCCCCCTGAAAACTTTGAATTATTCCCTTCTTCTGTGTATGGGTGGCTCTCGGAGAATGAAAACAAAGATCTTGATATTCTAGGAATTACAAAACTTGCAATAACTCAAGGAGCAATTGACTGGTAAGGAAGAATATCACGTAACAAAAATAAATAATTGATTTTAATAGGTGTTCAGGGAGTAAAATCCACCTCCCATCAAGG
Source organism: Laupala kohalensis (assembly GCA_002313205.1). NCBI lineage: Eukaryota > Metazoa > Arthropoda > Insecta > Orthoptera > Trigonidiidae > Laupala > Laupala kohalensis. The sequence continues at coordinate 18,942 of NNCF01139180.1, forward strand.
ATCTGATAAATCCACCTCCCCTCATGAATCTGATTTCTTAACTAATTGTTGTATTAAAGTAATGAAATTTTTTACTTTATCTCACATTAAAATATTTCTTTAACTAAATTAGTAGGTAACTATTGGCACTAACTGCCAGATGTTACTAAATTCTTATCCATCACTTCAAAAACAAATTCTGTTTTTGTCAATCTATTAAATATTAGCTTTAATATAGGAAGGATTGAGAAATTACAGAATGAAAATGTGGGGTGTGTTGTGGAAATTAGTTGTCTAATATTGGATTTTCATTTTATTATAGGTACACTAAACTTAAAGAAAGTCATACATGCAGTGGTGATACAGAAAATCAAATAAATCAGTTAAATGAAGTAGTGCATCAAATAAGGTTGGATCTCCAGAAGGCAACTGAATTTTATAATAAAGTTTTTCAAGAGTAAGTTCTTTATAATACTAATAACAAAAAAAAAAGGATTTTTTTGTAGAAGGTTTTTTCCTTTTTCTAAAAGAAATAAAATGAAAAATGTAAATATTAACATAGCCAAATAGTACTTTACGTTGTGTGTCTTGTTTCATTTAAATTAAATAAAAATATTTTGAAAATGAAGACACATTTTCTTTCTTTTCAGGATAATGCAAATTCCATATGCACAACTTTTATATTTAATTTATGAATCGGAGGTAAGAGAATATTTATTTAAGTACTTATTTACTCAATACACAATATTTGCAGGGTTGTGTAAATTATCTCTTTAGTCCCATTCCAGCCCTGGTTTTCCTCCAGTTTTCTAAGGATGTGCTAATCCAAATTGATGGGATGATCCTTGCTCAGTTTCAGAAAATAAATTAGCTCATTTTCCTCCACAGCACTCAACCCTATTTAAATTTATTTTTTGCCACAAACTTTTTATTTATTGTTAATTTAACTTTTTTCATTCTGTAAATGGCCTATATGAAATCTTTGAAAATGTTTGATAGTGGTATTTTTAAGGGATTCCACCCAGTGAAATCTTCATAATATTATAAAATACAGTCAAACTTGCAGGACTATTCAACAATTTCAAATTGTGAAATATTATGAAAATGAAATATTATGGCAAGTGTTTTTTAATATTGTTGCAGGTTACTGAATTAGTGGAACCTGTAGTGAAGGAAGTCTGTGATAATCTGAAGCCACTTAAGTTTGATAACGAATTCCCAACAGAGCTTGATGGCAGTGAGCAACTGAAACTGGGAACTAAGTTATTTGAACTTTACCTCAATCTTCAAAGATTTGCTATGTAAGTAGTTAAAATTTCAAAACATTAATAAATCAGCATATTCATAATAATTGAAGTTTGATTAATTTATCCTTTGCTGGGTGATTAGGTTGGGAAGAGGACTATCTGAGAGTGATGCATCACAGTACAGAATTTCTGAATTTCATAACTGGTTTCATAAGTCTGTGAGTCAGTGGTTAGACATGGCATTAGTGACAGCACTCCAAAGGATAAAGAAAGCTGTTGAATTAGATAATTTAGTTCCTGATACAGAATTGGTAAAGCATAGTTCCTCTGCTGTGGATACTCTTACAACATTTTACCAGGTAATATATTATTTTGTTTGGCATGATTATTTCTCAAATCATGATATTTGATCACATACAGTTCAAAGACTTATTTCCTCAAAATTATTCCGTTTTCATTCATGATTTTGTTTGATAAATTTTCTAAAATATTTTAGATCAAAACCTTCTGGAATCAACTTTCTTGGCCTGAAGTAGAAGGTTCCTATACATTCCTCGCAAAAATAATAGATGTAAGTATTGAAATATTGCAGGCCAATGTATTTTTCCCTTTTCCCCCAATAACTGGTGAATAATGTTTTTATAGGATATATGTCGCTGTTCAGTATTCTATGCAGACAAAATGAGTGAAAAGGTGGAAGGTTTTGGAGAAACACAAAATGTTTATGAGAAGAAATTTGAAGTAACAAAAGAAGTAAGTTTTTTTGAAACCAAATGAAGTAAAAAACCTCTTTCCACAAGCCAACAAAATTAAATTTGTGTTTCTTTTTGAAAGTGGTGTCTAGCCATTAACAACATTGACTATGTTTGTCGATCAATAGTTCGTTTTGTGAATGAACTCGGAGTGAATGATGTTATAAATCAGCTAACGAACTTCAGAAACAGTACCACAGCTGAGCATTGTAAACAAACTCTTCAATTAGTGATCGACAATACAGTGGAAACTGTTAGCAATAAAATATTGGAATTAATGGATATTGTGGCTGCAAAGGTAAATAATTTATTAACTTATTACAATTAAACAAATGTTCCAAATCCAACAAATGATTGATGTACTTCTCAAAAAAATATTTTTTTTTATAAATGTAGAAATCTTTGCTCATACAAATCTTATATTCTCTGGGTATATTTTAGATGTTGCCATCAATGAACATATTCCTGAAGGAAGGAGCAGAACTACTGAAACAGGACAATAATCGAATAGGTAGATTAATGTCTTACTTGGAAAATAGCCTGACTCTTCTACACTCAGAATTAAATTGTGAAAATTTTGATCGTATCTTCGCAATTATTTGGGAAAATTTGGCCCACACACTTTCTAAAATTGTGCAATGTGCCCTTGAGGTAAGTAAAGTATTTTTTTACTCAAATTTTTATGAAGGAAAAGAAGTTTGAGTAATAAGATAAATAGCAAGTGACTTTAGTATTATTTTTGGGCAGGATACCTGACCATAGGTATTGTCCCCTCCATTAACTTAATCCAGAGTCCAGGGGTGCAACCTATTTTTGTGGTGGGGTGGGGGAAGGGAGATTTTGTTAAAAATGTACCTTATCCTAAATAATATGCCTTGATGAAAAGGGGACTAATATTTCACGTCTTACAAATAATTCATTTAAAACTTTCAATTAACAGATAAATTATCACCCAGAATATAAAATTTTTTAAACCCTGAATTAGTCATTATTATTATTTGCCATAATAAAGTGGGTATATAATGTTATCATAAGTGAATTCACATGAAAATTTATTGACTAGGTGTGTGAAATAATTCCTATGGTTTAGTGTAATTCTTACGATTACTTTTTCTTTCATTTTGGTCTCAAGAGTGTACAGGGTGGGGGGACAAGTGCTCCTCCCAGTCCCTCCTTCGCTACACCCATTCCAAAGCACTTTCAATAATATGATGAACAAATTTAAATTATTTTATGTTTCTCAGTATTTATAAAATAAATGTGCTTTTAGTAAGTTCTAATAAAATTTATTGTAATTGTAATATTACTATATTTATAATGTAAATAATAGTATATTTCTTACATATACTCAATCTATGTATGAAATCCCATCCTAAGCAATGTGCACTTCCAAATTCCCCTTTGTCAGATTCCCCTTTGAATACCTGGCTTGGAATGAATGGGATAGTCCTTTGCTTAGTTGCTGGGAGTAAAGTAGCTTTTTGTCTTCTAAATGATTTTTTTAAAACTGTTTTTAGATGACAAACTATGTATTGACTATTTTACTTACAATTATTTGAGGTTCTTGGAGGTTGGTTATCAAAGCTACCTAACGTCTTCTACCATTTTCAAGGAAGTTTCAATTAATATTTCTTTTACCATTTCTGTTGTAACATGTGGAGGGAAAGAGTATTAGTAGTGGTAATAAAATCTGTTTTATAAAGTTGGATTACTAATGAAATTAGATTGAAAGTAAGATTAAAAAGTTTGTATAGGAAGTATATATAGAGGCAGGCTGTTTAGGATAGTTAACTGAAATTTAAATGCAAGCAACAGTCAAATCTTTCTTTTAAAATATAAATTTAACTAATTTCCAGTTTATGCAGTTGTACAATAAAAGACAGAATGGTGAACAGATGATTTAACTAAAATATAATTATTTTATTATCAAGTTGTCTGTTCACAATATTGGTTTTCTTGTGTCTTCCCTCAAGACTTGATATTGAGCATGAGTGAACATATTAACCGTGAAGTATTATTTGACGCTGCCTTTGTCTTGCTTTTAGCAAAGACGACCACCATCCTACTTCACTAACCTTAAAGAAATCTTGAACATGCTGATTGGTTACTTTCATCACGGAGATGAGCATGGGGAGACCTGCAATATAGAAGTTCTCAAAGATGTTGAAGAATTACTTGCTCTCCATAGCATGGAGACCTGGCAACTTATACACAAATTCTATCTCGAGAGACTAGCAGAACAAGCAGCTCTGGAATCTGCCCAATGGGGACTCCTCACTGTAAAAGCACAGTTTGTTGAAGATTTATTGAGAATTCAAATTCTTAGTGCCCGTAATTTACATCCCATGGACAATAATGGTAAAGTATTCTTATATTGATCTGAATCCGATATGTTTAATTAGTGCTCTAGTTTACTTCATAATTGTACATTTGATTTGACAGGTTCTTGTGACCCCTATGTTAAAATCCATTTATTGCCAGGAGATAAATTCATTGGGAATCAAAAACAAAGAACCAAAACACAGAAGAAGACCTTATTTCCTTTATTTGATGAAACTTTTAGTTTGTGAGTTTTTTGAATTCTCATACCACATGAAGTTACATTTGCCTATCAAGGACATCATCTTACAGTTCTTAATGTTTCAGCATTTTATCTTCTGATCAGAAAACTGTACAGGATGGAATGGTCTTGTTTAGTATCAAAGACTCTGATTTCCTGGGAAATGAGTTTGTCGGGGAAGCATACATTCCATTTTCAGAAATTGTCGAGACTGAAATGACTAGAGGTATTGAGGAGTTGCCTCAAATTCATTTAAAGTTATCCATACCAAAGAATTTAGGTAACTAACACAATACTAGTGAAGTGAGAATATTTTTAATGTCATTAATTTTTTTTTGATTTGTATCGATTTTGAACAAATGTTTCTATTCTTTTTAGATTCATGTATTTCTAGAGTGCTGGATCACCGTCAAGGAGATAAACTAGCAAAAGATTTCATGAAGAAGCAGAGAGCCAAAATTAGTGAAAAACTGCACTAGATTGCTGAATGTACAACTTGTCAAGACTGTAATTATAATTTGTATATTTTATGTTTCTGGAGTACAGTATTCCAACTATTCTCTTAAAGACTACATTTAAAAAATTGTTTGCTTGTAAATAATTGATTTTCTTGTTGTAACTTTTAAAAACATATTGTAAAATATTTATATAAAATGTTCATAATAAAATGTATTTATAATTTATTTTTTAATATTTTTTTTTACAAGTCTTTTCAATGTTCCAATGTGTTCCTGCATTTGATGGATCATTCTATACAAATAGCATTTTAATGCCACATTCCTCTTATCTTGCACTCAAAAGTTTACTCCATTACACTAAAAGAACTATTTCCATAAAACTCTTCAGCCAAGGGTCCACATTATAATGTGTATATTATTTTGAAGAAACTTATTTTCAAGTTAACTTTTAGAAAATATTTCATTACATAGTTAAATGGTAAGTTGTTATTTTTCCAATAGTTGGTGCACCAGTTATGTTAAAATAGATTGCAGTGACAATTAAACTATTAAATATCATTTGAGAGATCACAGGATGAGTTGTTAGTTATGTGAACCACATACTTGTATGATAGGAACTTTATCTTAAATGTTGCAGAAACTGTTATTGATAGGGAGGGAGGGCTATTCTACACTATTCCAAAACGAGAACTCCCACATGGCTAAATTGGGCACTGTATCTCTGTTTATCCTGCATTCACAATATTTCCAACCATTAAATATTAATCCTTCATTGTATCAAGAGTGTAATGGAAGGATTCTGAGGGGAGTGTGGAGAATGTTCCCAACTCTATCAAGGAAGAAGACAGAATAGCAGAGAAAACTGAAAAGATGAAAGAATCTTAGAAGGAAAAGAAAAACACAATTTTCTGGAAATCAAAATTGGCAGGTGCTCCCTGATGACCCTAACAAAAGAAAAGAAAATACAAACATATATAATAATATGACTTCTGGTATACCTTCCTGTAAGAGGGTGTTGGTAAATTGCATGTTGACAAATTTTAATGCTATTGATGTTCCACTTCGATTAAAATTAACGAATGAAAAACCAAGACAAAAATTGGCACAAGAGATATTTCAAAATACAGAACTGTGTAGTACTCTTTGAATGTGCAGTTGAAGTGTAACTTCTATGACTTTCCTTAATACTTAAATTTTCAGTTGCTCATAATATTAGTGACTGCTTTGGCTTACTACAGTTGAGTTTGAAAATATGAAAAACGTTATGTGGAAAGGAATATAAATATAAAGTAAATATAAATAATTTAATGTTGCAGACTTGGAATACCAACATTTCGGTAAAAGGAATCATATCTTATCATTAAATTATATGTTCCAACCCTTTATAACATTTTGTAATATTTATTAGAGACAAATTCTTAAATAATTGATTGACAATGTGGAGAACACTTGACTATTTTTATATTAAGAACTTTGGTATGTAAATTAGAAATATATATAATAATAAAATGATTAATATCCATATAACTCTAATTAATTCGTTGTGAAATCTCTCTAGTTTGGAAAAATCACTACTCCAGCATACCCAAGCATCCCAGGTGTTACAGATTAAAGAGATCATAATGCAATTATTTTTAACAACAAAATGTACCATTCTAGAGATATTTGCAAGAGGAGTGCACAGTGGCATACCTACATCTGTGAGATTCAAGGTGGATGTCTTTTTGGATCCAAATCCTTGAAGCCCACAAATGTGCTTGAATGGTTCTATGGACACCAGCATATTTAAAAATACTTGAAATTGAATTATGGTGTGTATATAATAAGTTCAGTTATCATAAATTATACAAAAAGGATTATATTTCAATTCAAATTCATGAGTTTACTTATTCTTTGGTGACCCATTACGAAGCCCCTCGTAGGATAAGAACCTGAGGGAACTGCCTCTATACACTGCTGATTACCAATAACCATACATTCACCCTCAAATAAATATTTCAATCTATGGGGAATTTTGCAGTTCTGTTCAAATTACAAATTTTCGAGTTGATAGACATTTTTTGTTCCATTGGAAATTTTCTTTATTTTCGACAGTTGTATCGAATCACTTGGGCTCATTGGTATTTCATCCCTAGAAGAGGGTGTGCCCCTGAAAACTCACAGGTCCACCCTTCAAAACCGCTTCAAGGCTTTGCTCAAGCCAGGCTCCAGGGTTATATTCAGTATTTATTTATTAATTATATTCACGGCATACGCCACTATACAAAAAAATATACAGAGTAAAATAACAAAAACATTAGAGAAGGAAAAATTTATAATTGAATAGCAAGAGTATCATTATGAATTTCATAACTCAATTGAGTTTGCAATTTTGAAAGTATTTGTTTGAGTAAAGATATTCCTGCCATGACAATATTATCAGGCCTTAAAGCACCAGGACTCTCAACACTGAAGAGAAACTTATTTGATTTTAGTTCCCAGTTGTTAGGAGCTTCATTTTGATCATCTTCCAGTTCCGCATATTCACTTTTGGGCCATTCATCAGGTTTGGGGGACAGAATATGGCTCATGGAGTTGTCTGGGTCATATTCAAAGCAAACTCTGAACGAAGCTGACGCCTATTGGCCAAAGGTTCAAGTCCAAGATAATCCTACATCAGGTTAAGTGATACTTTCCAGTACTTGTAGCCCAATCTGACTCCTATTATCCTCAGGAATCGGTCCTGGATCCCTGCAGTCGCTGTATATGTCCGTTCTGGTGGAGGGACCACACCACGCTGCAGTATTCCAGCACCGATCTCACCAGAGTTGTGAACAAGTATTTCATGGCCATGTGGCGTCTATAAAAAATGTAATATCTTTGGTAAATGACACACTGCCTGCCTGAGTGAAACTAAAAAATGCATCGCGTCCTTAGAAGAGTAAGTTAAGGCTGTATATACCAGTAAAGATGATGGTAAAGGCGTAAAATTGGAATCTGTTATTGAGGAAATCTCCGATAGAAATCCGCGATCAAAAAACATAATATTTTATGAACTTCTTGAGAGTAAAAACAAGATAGTCTCTTCAAGAATTGAACATGATAAAAACCTTGTCTCATTACTTATGAATGCCCTCTTTCCTCCTGACTATCTAGTAGAATGCTCTTTCCAAGTCGTTCGGATTGGCAAGCCTTCAAGGTCATATCCCAGACCTCTTAAAGTCATTTTCCGTGATCTTAGAATTGTCAAAGAGTTTTCCAAGAGTTATGATCAGGCCAAGGTACAAGAACTCGATCACAGTTTCAAAAGTGTGAGTTTTGATGTTTTTCGTGCGGACGGATCCCTTCAGTCCAGCTCGAAAAAGAGTAGCGGTGGAATTCTTGTCGCCACCAGACCTAATCTTAAGGCCAATTTGATTAATAGTTCAATTCTGGACATTGAAATGATTTTTTCTGTTTCAACTAATTCTGCCCCGTTTTCGATATGTGGATTATATGCCACCTCAGCAACCTGCTTCCATGTATGAACGTTTTGGTGCGGCAGTTAATGAAATTATGTCTTCGCCTACTGACTTCGGTTCTGTTCTACTTGTTGGTAATTTTAATCTGCCGGGAGTGGACTGGTCTGCTTATGTTCTGATCCCAACTGGTGGTCGTTCCCAGCACATAATTGATTTTGCGTTTTGTTCTAAGTTAACCGGATAAGAAATGCACGCGATGTGACACTTGACTTAATGTTTTGCTCTAACCCCTTGCCTCGTGCATCGCCAGCTCTGGATCCGCTGCTGCTTGAAGAACCTACCCACCCGGCTATTTTCTGTGAACTCCAACTTCCTGCTCGTCAAATGTCAAGTCAGCAAGTGGTATGCGATTTTCGTCGATGTGATATCGCTAGGATCTTGATGTTACACTACAAGCTTAGCCCCGTCGTATTCCAGTTGCCTAATGCACTAGATTACTTAAACTGCCTAATGGACAAAATCCATCATGCGGTAATCACAAACCCACCGCTAAAGGACACTAATAATTTAAATTTTCCTTGTTGGTTTTCTGTGAATTTAAAACAGCTAGTGATTATGAAAAAAAATTGCTCACAGAAATTTCAAAATGTCCTTGAATCCTCGTGATAACTCCGAATTTCGCCGACTGAGAATCCTCTGTAAGGAATTGAACTCCACTTGTGATGAGAACGATATTGATCATATCAACAAGACCGTAACATTGAACATAAGATCGTTTTGGAGCTTCGTTAATAACATGAAAACTTCTCACTGTCCTGTCAGATCCTATCACTTGCGTCTAACTCAGAGCCATCACAGAGTGGAATCTGCAATTTATTTGCCGATCATTTCTCCTTTGTTTTCACTCAGGACGATGGTCCTATTTCTGATCATAAGTTTAACACTTCACTCAATCTCTCGGGTTGTGTAATCAAGGAGTGCCATGTGGAGCGGAAGTTGGCTGCTCTTGATCCTTCTAAGGGTAGTGGGCCCGATGAAATTCCCCCTGTTGTGCTAAAGTACTGCAGCTCCTTACTCGCACCGCATCTTACAGTTCTATTTAACGAGCTTTTGCGACTTGGAATCTTTCCTGACAGACTGAAAACAAGCTTCGTGGTCCATATCTACAAGTCTTCTGATGCTGTGAATGTGCGTAATTATCGGCCCCTCGTGATTCAAACGGTCCTGGGCAAAATATTTGAATCTTTGACCCTGGATTGCATCGCTTTCAGCTGTAAAAGTATCAAGTTGCAGCATGGTTTTACGTCCGGACGATCTACTTCCACCAACCTTGTGTTGTTCGAACACTATCTACAGTCCTCCTTCCAAGGTGGCTACCAGGTTGATAGTGCATGCATAGATTTCTCCAAAGCCTTTGACACTGTTAGCCACATGCATCTCCTTGCAAAGTTAAATGCATGTGACTTTACGGGAAGTCTACTAAAGTGGTTCCAATCTTATCTTTTCAACCGCTTCCTTGTTGTCAGGTTCAAGGGTACATCCTCTCGTCCCTTCCTGGCTTCCTCTGGTGTGCCTCAGGGATCGCATCTTGGAAACATTTTCCTTAATTATATAGTTGATCATATAGATGTCGATTGTCTCTTATTCGCAGATGACAATAAGGTTTTCACTTCTGTGGCTTCTTCTCAAGACTGCTTAAAGCTCCAGCACTGCCTTAACGACATTTTAGAGTGGGTGTCAGGCTTATGCAATGAAGACGAATGCCGGAAAATGTGCTATACTGTCCTTTCATCATTCAACTTATTACATCACGTTTGACTACACCCTTGATGGAGTTGCCCTGGAACGTGTCCACTCTGCACGGGATCTTGGAGTTCTATTGTCATCAAACCTCTCTTCTGAAGACCATATCTCCACCATTTGCAGCAAAGCTACTAAGGCCTTGGATTTCCTCATAAGAACTTCCAGGTGCGCACTGAGCATACGGACGATAGTAAGTTCATCAAGTTTGGATTTCACTAGAGCCATCTGGGATGACATTGTCTCAAAATTTGCAGCCATTCTATTTAAGATATGTTGATTGATGTCCTAACAGTTGGCTCTGTTGCAAAACCATTTTTTAGTATTATCTGCAGACGATTTGCGATATCCGCTATCATTAACACTCAAACGCGCAGAGTGAAACCATCTTTCACATTTGCATTCACACGAAAGGCCTTTTTCCTTCCTAACACAGATAATACAAATAGTTTGATCGAGAACGAAACTAGCAATATAAATTAAGAAGCAATAAGTATAATCTCAATTCGCCAACGAACAAACCTGTTTCAATAACTATGACATTTTATTATGAGTATTAATATGAAAATCGCATGTGACTTCCTCCCCGGCAGCTAAAGAACTACTATTTGAAGCGTTATATCTATCAATGCTATCGAGGAAAACATTTCCACCGCAAAAAAGAAATTAAAAATTAAAATCCTTAACTTTTCGTAATTTTTGTGCCCTTCATACATATACATCCTCTTGAAGAGTCTGTTTCTACTATAGATAACATTTCTAATTGTCATATTAAGATGTCAGCTTCATCTACTGATAAAGTATTGATCTTTTCCTTCATATAACATTTTTTCGAATTACCTTCCCACGCCAACAAACAGTATGAATCATCTCTTTATTCCTTGCTTGTGCTTTGCTTCCGCGAATTGATCCTATTTATTCTGTTTTTGTTTGTGGCTGTAGTTGGTCAAAACNTTCCGCGAATTGATCCTATTTATTCTGTTTTTGTTTGTGGCTGTAGTTGGTCAAAACGGACGAAAGGGGAATTCCGCCATTTCAAGATTTGTTCTCTAATGAATTAGTTTTCTGCTCATGATATTGTTAGTTCCTAAAGTGCAGCAAATCAACGAAAGAACCTAGTATCTGTGATAAGAATTTGCCACAGGTGGTGTGTGGGTGTTTTACCTACGATATACGTGTGTGGTATTTGACTGGATTACTTAAAAATGGGATCTCCGAAGAAGCATAAGCATGAGTCCAAGAAGAAGAAACACAGAAGTAGATCACGCTCTCTTGAACGATCGAAAGAAAGGCATAGACATCACAAACGTCACCATCATAAAGAGAAAAAGAAAGAGAAGAAGGATAAAAATGGAGAGTACGTTTCAAAGTACGAAGATTATGATTCTGACGGTAAGCATAATGCTGCATTTGTAGAATTATTGACTAATTTACTCAAAAATGTTTTCTGTTTTTGTCAGTATTTGTATTGGTTTATAAAAGACTGGTTAACATATACTTTGTGAGTGTATTATTATTATTATTATATTATGAGCTCGCAATTATATTGTTAGTATTACATTTTGGGTGTTGTTCCTTACCACTTGTCTAGCCTGCTAGGAATGAAACTGCAATATTATGTGAAGAGGAGTGGTAAGGATCAGCTATCATTTAAGGTGTAGCTAATCATATTAGTTTTTGTTACCTTTATGGTAGCATTTGAAATTGTCAGTTTTGCTATCCATGTTCATGTGTTTGGAATTTAATTTCAATTCTTATATTTTTTGGACATTGTTCACTGTTTCATCCTGTGTGAACAGGATTGTTTGCTTGTAACAATATTTAAGTTTTGCAAGTTTTCAGTATTATTTTTACCAATATATTATGAGCTTTTGTATCTAATTAAGGAAATTGTGAAAAGTGTATATTAGTTCTGCGTCTCTAATGAATAATGACATTGGTTCACACAGAGGTTTTTACAATGGTTTCTGTGAAATAAATGTTAACTACATAGTATTGTCAATCAACACACACAGTAAAATTTCGTTCTGGTTCCTATTTAGTCTTGAGAGCTCCTATTTGAGTTTATCCATGCTCTGTTTCTCATTTGAACTTGCATTTCTTTTGTACGAACAGTTCAATAATTACCAATGAATGTTTATAATATAACACAAATTTTAATTACTGAACACATTTTGTGATAACAATATGTATGAAATTAATTATTATGTTTCAAATGAGAAATGTGCTTTTTATTAAAGTTACTAAAAAAGAATAAACTGTGTGTGATGATTGATGTATAATAAAGAATTTTGTAATTTTGCCTGCATTTTTGTCCTATTTCAGAAAATGCATTAGAAGCTGATCTTCTGGCTTTTCTATGGAGATGCCTAAGACAGTAATTGAAAGGTACTGTATCTCTGTTGTTCGTAGATATGTTGAATTTTGAGTCTTTTAAAATTTACTTCATTTATTTGTATTTGATATTTCTTTGCCAGAAACATGTTTGTGGAGAAGTGATTTTCAAGGAAAGAGATTATGGATTTGTTTTGTATCTTTGTATTAGTTTTTTTATATAGAAAAATCTGTTTAAAGTTTAGTTTTACAAGATTTCTCCATTTTTATAAAATTTTCATTGCCTCACAAATCTTTAAAGAATAAACTTCAATTTTTTCGTGTCTGTAATCTGGTGGAATTATGTTAATGTAATTTTTCATGAGAAATAATTATGCTAATTTGCATTGTTCTTTTCTTTTTTCCTAACTCTTTCGCTATCTTTCTTTTTCTGGAAATTTTATGCCCTTAATTCAATAATTAGTAGATAAATTGTTAAAGTTGGGCAATCATTGTAGGAGAGAGAAAGGACTTCTCTATGGGTTATTAAAAACTCAGATATGATTAACTACATAAGTGGAGCGTGGAAACCAATATAACTCATAATTTTTTATCAATGTGACACTTCTGTAAATTTCTGAAGTAGTTTTAATCTGTGAAAAATCGTTGTTGGGTGTCCTTGGAAAAAGAATCTTGGAAAGTAAGATGATGAAGTGAAACTTAATGTTTCATGTAGCAAAAATCTTCACTGTAACTGAAATAGTGATGGATAATAATTGTTCACTGAACAAGCAAGAAATGATTTTGCCCTTCTCTTGGTTTACTGATGCATGTGGAATATCCTTATGCATCATTAAACAGTGACGGATGAAAACTTTTCTTGTTTGTGATGCACAATCGATCCATGCCAGGTGTATTCCCACAATTGTTCACAGAAGTTCTGATTGTATTACTATGTTAATTTCTTGTTACATGTTATTAATTTTAATTTCTAGAAGGTGTAAAATGTAATTTTTGGTTTTATATTAACTTATACAAATATTAATATATAATATTATCCCTGTTTGTTTGATAACTGACATCTGATGTAATGGCTTACCTAACAAATTGCGAAGTTTAAAGTTTAGTTAAAGTATTGTTAGATTTCTGTATTATAAGGATATCTTCATTAAGGATGTGAAGAAATTTTAGAAATTGATTGCAGAAAGCTCTTGCAAGTCAGATTAGTTTAGTGTTTTTGCATGAGCAAAGTAGCTAAATCAGCCTAAGCTTGCTTGGTTTACTTATTCATTAATTAGTTACTTCATGTAGAAAGGTGTTACATTTGATATTGTGCCAGAAAGAAAAGTCAGATTATATAGTTTTAATGTAAATTCTTGAGCGCTTAGAGTATGTTTTTTAGGCAACTGGTTGGAAACACAAGCATCATTTACCATTGTCATCATTCATAATATGCCACACCCTAAATGCTTTTTAAAAAAATTCCCTCATCTTTTGGATCTTTTAAGTAGTATATTTTGTATTCAGGAAAAATAGTTAATTTTAAAAATTCATTTTAGTCTTTTAAGACTCACGTTTGCTTTTTTGTATTGTAAACTCTAATACAGTAGTTCTTTATACTTTCATTTAATGTTTTATTTACTGTTTCAACAATTTACTAATTCTTCAATTAGACCATTTCGTAATTAAAATAAAATTGTTGTTGTTTTTGTCAAATTTCATTTCAGATCTTTCCGAGAATATTTTTATGAGATCTTACTCCTTTCTTGAGAGAACACTGACGTACCTTCTGATAGTTATTTTGTGGCTTACAAGTAGATGAACTTTGAAATCAAAGTATTCTCTTTTGGAGTATCTACATTTGAAGCTTGTGAATCAAACTGAAGAAGAAAAGGATTGAAAATATTCTGACATGCTGATAGAAATTATTTTGTTTAAAAATCCATTCATGGGTTGGTTATTATGTGATGTCAGAACGTTAGTAAGCAGCCAGTTCAAGATGTGAGTTAGGTCTCATAGAACATGTTCTCGAGGAAAAAATCTTGCTAAATGTGGAGATAATATATGAAACACTAATAATTGGCTCATTTGTAATTATTTATTATAATGAAACCACTACAAATACATGAATTGTTTGTTCATATTTTAGAGATTATTTGAAGCTAATACTTAAAGAAAATCCTTATTGTTGATAATAAAGTGGTTACTGAAAGTGCATGTTTTGTAAAAGAAATTTTTGCTCGGAAACTTGCTCCATTTTCTTCAAATACAAGCTTTTTGTATCTTAATTTTTGTGAAGAGATGCTGAGGAAAAGTGATGCTGTTTTCTTTTATGGTTCTGTTTATGGTTAATTAGTTACTTTGGCTTTAGTAATAAATTCAGTTACTTTTAGTTCTGTTGAAGAGTTGTTAATTAGAACTATGGTAACAATGCATAAGAAATAATATTGTATTTGTCATTTTTTAACTTGCCCTTCTATCCTTCAAGTGATTTAGTTTTCCTGTCAATGTAATTTCTAAATAATTTTTTCTTTGTAATAAATTTTTGTGTATTCATGTTTTCAAATATTTCTACTGCTGCGCTATGACCACTTCATCAAACATAATCGTGGGGAAAAAGCTCCTGAAGTTTTTTCTGCAGGATGCGAATTATTACTTTTTTATTCTTGACAGTGTTTGTGTCTAAGATTTTTAATGAAGGCTGTGCTTGTTATGCTGTGTACAAACACAGTTACGGCTCGTATAACTATGTGACTAGAAAAAATCTTGAAATAAATCAAGTACACTAGTTATGCTTATTCTAACTTGTTGAATATTATGTATTTTAAACTTTGTGCCAGTGCTACTTTTAGTTCTGTACCTGGTAAAAATTATTTTGAAAAAATTTGTCAGTTACAGTTATCATTAGTGCAGCATTATATTTTCTTGTATTTTGTTCTCTTCAACTGTGGTGTTACACTTTTGGAATGTAGTTTGTCCATGTTGTTACAGTTTTTTTTATTGAATGTAGCTGGTCAGTATTTATATTTGAGAATTGCATTAGAAGTAAACATTTTAAATTGTTTTTGATTCATAACAGGTATTCATGTTGATGAAATTCATTCTAAAATTGTGCTTTTAAGCATTTATACCATATTTTATTTATGTCCGTATTCTGCATTCACTTGGAGGGCTCAGGAGTAAAAGATGTTAACCCAATCAGAGAAAACAACCATATTCTAAATTGTTAACATGCTCACACAAAATGGGCCTGGTTCAAGTAACATGTTTTCGCATGAATGCTATTCATAAACAATATATAGTACTAGACCTTCATTTCGTTAGTTTTACAAGTTTTCCTGTTTTTATGTGATTATCTCAATCTTTCAACTTTTTGGTTATGTGGTACAAATTCTACTACAATTAATGTCCATTACATAATCAGAGTAAATAAATAATTCAAGACTTAAAATCTTTAAATCACAAAAGTATACTGTTTGTCCATTAAAGTTCATTAGTCTGGAATCATTTATTTAATTTTTTTTATTACTATCTTTTACAACTGAACCCTTCATTTATTGTGTCTACTTTTCGATTGTTTATTGTTAGGAATTATGTCTTATTTAATTTTCATATTAGTATTTAGTGAAAGATATTTTCTTCTACTTAATGAATTCCTGGTGCTGACAAGAAGAACTGGTTCTGCCAGGCTCAATGACATTTAGCATATTTCATGTCAATTATGTATTGACAAAATTGAAACACCTGTGAATCAATTTTTTCCTCTTACTTTGTGGCATATGCTACGCTTTCATTTTTCCTGTTCAAGGTGATTGTTAGAGTGAAAAGAAAAACCCTGAATTCTGAAAATGAAGTAAATTTATTTCCTAAAGCTTTTAATGTCATTACACAAGTACAAGTTTTTTTTTTGAAAAGAATGTCTCATGAGGAAGTAAGGAGATTCTCCACTATTTTTGAAAAAATTCTCTGACCTCTCCCATCTCTTTCTTGAAAACCTTTAATTATCATATTTGTGAGAATCAAAGTAAGATGTTATTGTGTAGAACTTGTAACTGTAAATTTACTTGCTAGCTCTCTATCAAATAAGACCCAGATAGCAATCAATTAGATTATTTGGAAATTGTATTCATTAATTTATTTTTCATTTGACCATGATAATTACTGTGAATAAGTCATGTCTTAATCACTTGTTGCCCGAAACAAAAGGAGTATGATGGAACAGAAGTAAATTTTCATAGAAAGGCTTTGAGAATAAATCGCTCTGGTAAATTTTGCTGAATCTCTGCAGACCACTTTACTTAATCTATTGTCATAATGTTGCTGTTAGATTCAGTGTGCAAAGTGTTAACTCTTTTTAAAAAATCTATGCATCTTTCAGTAATGTGAGTGATTGATTTTTTAAAATAAAATGTTTTGACTGTTTTTCTAATAAGTAATGAGGGTTCATTCAGTCACAAAGTATGGCAAAATATTTTGTTAAATTTACATCATAGCCATTATGAAGTAAAATACTTCCGGAACTTACAGTGGAGTCACTACAATTAAAATATATATTGCTTGAAGTTGCCACACTCTCCACTAACAGTTTTCTTTAGAATAGTTTCAGGAACTTTTGTTCCCAACCTTAGCTTCTGCCGATGTTAAAGAATATTGTAAGTTCCCGAAACAAGTCTGAAGAAAATTGTAAGTGGAGAGTGTGGGCACCTTCACAAGAGACATATTTTAATTGTACCCATTTTTTAACACACTTATTTATTTATTTTTTACCAATTTGAAAAAGTTGATCATCAAAAGGTACCAGAAAAGTTGATTGAATTGCATGATCAATTGTGAGGAATGTCTATTAGCTGCTAGCATAACCCCAATTTTATTTTGTCATGTTATACTATGAAAGTTTTCAAAAATTATTAACTTTTACCAAACATTGTAGAGGAGAAGTAGAATTATTATTTGTGAGTCTTAAATGATAGATAGACTCAACCAGGAAGGTTTTGTGTGTGTGTGTGACAAAAGCTAATAGAGCATCCATTGTTTAAAAACAATGATGGAATGGGCCTTATGAAAGTAAGAAACCTCAATTCAGGGAGCCATTAATTCTATGTTCACATTACCTGCTGTATTTGGGTTAAGCATATTACTTTATATACTGTAGATTTTATTTCCTCTACCTGTGAAAAGAGAGAAAATATTTGGTCTAAATCTTGAATTTATTTTCTTTTAACGTTTTCTTGTCATCTTCCCTAGTTGTTTACAAACAGGCAACATTCTTAGAATTTTTTCCCAAGTTACACGTTACTAGTCCTCACTTAAGTTGCCAAATTAACTGCATATTATAATTTTGAAGGCAAAGAAAACATGTTTCTTGATTTCTCCAAAATTTTCAAGCACTGTAACTGAAGGCTCAACAAGATTCATTATACACCCTGGTTATCTTTGTCATGATTTCTTATGTAAAATCATAATTCAATTTCTTAACCCAAATAATGGTTTAAGGAAATGTACTTGCAGAATAATTTTTGTGTGAAAGTTCAGTGATATTAAAGCAATTCTTATGAATGTATTGTTAATTCTTGGAGATTTAATAAATTTATTATTTTAACTTGGTGTAATTTCTATGGAAAAATGAAGGGAAAAGCACAGTCATTCTTCAGCAACAATTTTACTTTTTTTTAAATTTGTGCACAGATGGATTGTAGATGTAAATAGACAATGTTTACTCAGAAGTGTCATTGTTGAATGTGATGTGATCTGTCATATTCTTTGTACGTGTCTAAAAAGTTATTCTTTTAAATGTTGTGCAATTCTTTATTATATAGTCTTATGGAAAAACATTAATTAAAAACAAATTTGCTAAACATTAAGTAATTATTTATGTCTGTCATTATATTATCAAGTTATGAACTTTTACAACCGTTTATAGACAAATAACTGTATTTTACCTGTTGATGTAATATTGTAGTCACCAGAAAATATAGTTTACCTGGAAACTTAAAAAAATGTGGAAGTGAAATTTTTGCCTAGCAGGAGTTTTATATTATGGAATACATTTAGTCAAATTCCTTTTTGAATCATTGTGCTGGACTGGAATGGTTTGTTTTTATTTCTTGTACAAGCTCCATGTAATTTGTGACAAGTATGTGTGTGTTAACCTTTTCGATTCTTGTGATTAGTGATACTTTATTGTACAGAATACTCCTCACACTGTCAGTTACATAATACTATTGATGACAGTTTGAGCGTCTTCTTTGACTGAAAGGTTTTATTGACTTCTTAAATTTTTATTCTGTTTGGATCAGTTGGTGAAAGTTGGTGAAAATGAAATCTATTAATCATGGCATGTAGAGTAATTCATGTTAACATAAAAATATGGATGGTTGTTTTTCTGGTTGTAATGCTTATTATTTTGCCCCTTGTTTTTGACATGCATTGCAATGTACTGTCTGTGTAGAATTGTTGTGAAAATTGAGTGAAATACACTATTGCCTGTATACACATTATAATGATTACTAACTGTTAAAAAAAGCAACCAAGATTGTGTAAGAATAATCTCGCAAAAGCCAGTCAGAGACTACTCTTGTAATTTGAACAAAATACCCAAGAAAAGTGGGGGGAAAGAATAACAGCAACATGAGTAGTTTTAAGAAAATGTCAAGATATCAGCTTTATTTAATAAGTTGATGTGTTGGGATTAAAAACTACTTATTTTAATTTTATATTTGTTATTGTGGTTTAATAGTTAAATGTGTAATTTCAAAAATTGTGTGTAGAATATGGTGATTATTCATTTTGATTTAATTGGATAAAAATATTTCTGAAAGTAAATGTAATTTTTTTTAGTTTATTCCTGAAGCATGCCAATGTGAATTCTTGGAAAGATCTTTTGTTTTTGCCAATGAAAATTTTGCTGAAATCGTTACAAGATATCTATTTTAAACTTTCTTACAGTTATTAAGGAAGTATTATAATGTTGTATAAATTCGTGTTGAATCCATTACCAAATTATGTAAAACATACATAAAACGGAATGACAAAATTTAAGTTCTTCCAGAAGTAGTTGATGTTTCGAATTTCACTCTTATGATCACTTTACCTGCTAAAAGAGAATTTGTAGAATAAGTTATCATGTTGAGTATTAAAACATTTGGCCAAAATATACATAGAATTGTTATTATTTGGTATGCTTTTGGTTTGTTTCTCATGTTTTCTTTTATGGATTCTGGTATTTCATGTCGTTGTTTAATTCATATTTTATCCAACATACATTCTTTTGTGATTTTATTGTAATAAGTTTTTTTATCAATTTTTTTGTTTTAGTTTCTATTTTATTAAATAGTGTTAGCACAGCTCATTTTCATCTGTGTTAAACCATTTGAAAATCTTAAAGAAGTGTGAACCAATGTCTTGTTGTTCGATGTTGAATTATTTTGAAATGACATCGTGTCTCTTCCTTTCAAATGTTTTCAGATTTTTATGAAAGAATCTCTCCAATCTCCTGCATCAAAAGTATCACAACAATTATCTTCTTTCAAGAGAGAATTTCCTAGTTTGTTGTCTTGTATTTTGTGTTGACCTAAATCGTTTCAGGTTTTTGTTTGGTTTTCATTTCATGTCACGAACATGGATGTTTTATAACACTTATTATCTTTACAGGTATGTGGTATTTAAGTAGAAAAAGCAGAAAAGGGTGAAGGAACCATTAGATTTAAAATGATTTGACAAAATTAAAGTAATTGTTAATATTCAAATTATGCAATGAGTAGACTAGCACTAAATTTTCGGTCCTTTATCACATTTTCATATTTATAACATATTTACAGGGAAGTCTTTGAAATCTCAATTTTTTATGTTACTTATTGGTTTTTATGGAGCTTTCAATAGAATGCAAAGTGATCAAAGCTTCAACTCAAGAAACTAATAAAATGTAAAGCATTTTTGTATTTTAATTTATCATGTTTATTTATTTAATTGTAATTCTAAATGCTACATCTACTTATATCTCAAGATCACAGAGCTCAAATGCTTAGGAAATTAATTTTTAAGTGATAAGGAGTTTTGTAGTAAAGAAGTGAGCATACAATTCATACATATTTTCTTCTTTATTGTTTTGAATGGAGGAACTGTATTTTGCAGATGATGTGGTTGCAGTTCCTCCACCACCTAAGATATCTCGTCCTTCCACTCCTCCACCTCCGTCGATATCCTCTGGTAGCGTTGGAGGAGGGGGAACAGGGGGTGGTGGAGGAGGTGGGGGCAGTGAATCGCTCTCCATTGAAGAAACCAACAAGTTACGAGCACGGTTGGGCCTTAAACCTCTCAAAGTGGATGATGGCCCTACTATTACTCCTGAAGATGCGGAGAAGAAAAAGGAAAGGGAACAGTCGGGGGCAACGATGGGTGGGAAAGACATGGGAGAGTTTGTGCACCGCCCAGCCGACAACATCGCTCAAAAGACTCAATCTGAGCGCCTTAAACAAAAATTACATGAGAGGAAGGAAAGGAGGCTACTTGAATCAAAACTGCAGGCAGTAAAACCTTTAGGAGAATCAGATTCCGAGGAAGAAACTCCAGAATGGGTGGAGAAAACTAGGAAGTTACAGAAGGAACGAGAACAAGCAGATAAAAGGGTTTGTACTTGATTCCACTCACTTCATGTTTGTGATACAGGTTTTAGTTTTGTTCTCATTGACTTGCTATTATTTAAACAGGCAAAAATGTTGGAAGAATTGGATGCAGAATTTGGTGTTGGAGAACTGGTGCAAGATGAAATAAATGTTGAGAGGAAACAAGCATATTCTTCCAAGGATTTGAAAGGCCTGCAAGTACAGCATGATGTTGTAAGTTAAGATGTCGTGTTCCTTGTGTTTGATATAAATAAGATAATTTATTTCTGACATGAACATTTTCTTTACCTGTTATAATTAGAAGTTTATGAAATAAGGAATTGACAAATTTCCATTAATATTCTCGCTATCAATTTAAATCTAAAAACATTTAATAAGATTGTAATAAAAAATTGATTATTTTGGTTAGGGAAATCTCATGAAACGATGATTCTTAATTAGTTTTTTTTCTTGATTTGCAGCATAGATTCTCTGAAGGTAAAACTGTGATTCTTACTCTCAAGGATAGTGGAGTATTAGATGAAGGTGATGATGTTCTTGTTAACGTTAATCTTATTGACGAAGAAAAATATGAAAAGGTACAAATTGATGATCTTTTTAATCTTTCTTGTTTCCCCTTGGTGTGTTAGATTTAAATGTTGAAATGTCATATGTTTGTTTAGAATCTGAGGAATAAGAAGCTAAAACCCAATACATTTGGGTACAATGTATATGATGACAATGAAATGGATGAGTTTGGTAATTATAAGAAGAAGGAGATCCTTAGTAAATATGATGAAGAAATTGAAGGTGCTAAATCTACGAGTTTTGCTTTGGGTGAGTACTTTGTAGTGTTGATAATGTTTTTTACTGATAAATCTTGATCACTTGCTTGATTGGTATGTAAAATTACAGGCGATGATATGGTTGCTGAAAGAGAACGTAGAACTGCTGAAGCAGTGCGTGCCAAATTGCATAAAAAGCGAGCAGAATCTCTCATAACACCAGCTTTGCAAATTGCATCAGATTACTTCACAGCAGAAGAAATAGAGGTGAAATTTAAGAAACCAAAGAAAAAGGTTGGTGACATGTCTTTTTTTAATTACATTTTAGTGATGAACATTTAGTTTAATCTACTATAGTCTGTTCTACTCAAAGATGACAGGTGATATTCTATGTTGTTTCTATTACTGGACCCCCCAGGGGACTTACATCTAGTAAGTACGTGTTTGGCGAACACGGGGCCCCGAGCCGAGTCTGGCATTACTTCCACTTACTTGTGCAAGGCTCCTTCCTTCCTCTTTCCTCACCTTCCTTGGTCACCTCTTGTTCTTTTCGATCCCGACGCTAGGGTATCTTTCACTTTCCTCTTTCTTTTTTTATTTTTATTTTTGTAATGCTTTATGTAATGATTTGAGATATGTTGATATTTGAGTTTTGAGTTGTAATTGAGGAGGGTTTTTAGTGGGTATGGCTGAGTCATTCGGCGAGTCCCACACGCAGGGAGAGTCATGTTGGCTCTCCCTAGTGCGTAACTGCATTTTCCTACTGGTACAAGTTTTAAGGGCTCTAATGACCTCGATGTTGACGAGCCCTAAAGCCCCGCAAAAAAAAAAAAATCTATTACTGGAAGAATTCTTCTTATACCTTCCTGCAATTTTGTTTGTATGATGTGAACACTTTAAAGATTGCCTGTTATATTAAAAATAGTCCCTTTTGTGGTAGGATTTCCAAAATTTATTGAAGGAAAGTGTGTGGAATATCATACTAAATCATATGAATGCAATTACATTTATTTTTGTTTAGTACCAGTGTGACTGAAATATTTTTCAATGGATCGATTTGCATTATGAAATGCGTTCTTTTCATTGAGGCTTAATCTTGCATTTTTTTTTAAAGAATCATTGAAAAGTAAATTTCAAGTTATTTTCTCAGGTTCGAAAAATTAGAAGAAAGGCTCTGAAGGCAGAGGATTTGATTGCCGATGCTGATCCTACTAATGATTCAGATTCTCGTCATTCACAATCCCAGTCTCAGCCGCAATTAGTTCCAGGTCCAGATGGAGAATTAGTTCGTATCAAACAGGAGCCTGTTGACATGGAAATAGACTTGGATGTAGATGATTTACCTGGTATGTTCTTTTTTTATTCACAGTATACACGAAAATGACTAAATCTAAATTAAGGATGTGGTTCTGATTTTACTAGTTGAATTAATATTGGGTTCAATTCAGTGAGTTATTGCGTTCAAAATTATTGTTCTGGTTCTGAAATTCATAAGACATATTTATTAGTGAGTGTATTAAATAATTTTAACTCTCATCATTTAAATTAAATTATACAAATTAATTTTTTTTTTTCTCATACACATCTTCACCAAATTGCTCACACTTTATGGTCGGAATTTTTTGGAGGACTTCCTTCCATCAGTTTAGCACGGCAGAATATCCTTTCTTCCAAAACCATAATGGGGGAAATATGCTCCTCCTAATCCAATTTTTCATTGATTAAAAAAAATTCAACCATCTAAAACAGGTCCCCTGAAAATTTCCTCTCGGAAAGGTGTAAACGAATTTGGAAGGTTACACATTATGGAATTAACACTGAAATGATAGTGTTACAAAGTATTCAACATAACTCAATACTTCTCTAATTATATTTAAGCTATCACTAAAGAAATTTTTTCCACATGTCATATTTCTTTCAAAAACTAAAAATACCACATTCAAAAATAAAAGAAAATGAAGTCTGCCTTTGTGAAGCAAGGAGGACAAGAAGACCCTCATTAATAACAATCAAAACCACTCATCTTGGGGGAAATGTAAAATATGTCTCTACAATAAAAGAATGTAAAGAATGTTTGATCACAGTGGTCACGTGACCTAGTGTACCGGATTCCATCCAGGTGGTAAATGTAGAAAGCTATACATGCAGCACATACTGGACAAAACTAAAAGGTTGAACTCTTATAAATTTTTTAAGTATGGTGGCTCTGGTGTGGTTTGGTAGTACCGGTGCAGACCTACGCAGACAGCAATGTTGTTGCACCTGCGAAGCATTCTTAGAATTTTTTCAGGAAAAATTATATTGTCTTTTATGTAGGGGGTTGGAATATATTATGGGGAGATATGTTCTGTGTCCATTGTAAGTGGTAAATATCTTATTAATTTCTATCTTATACTTGGGAAATAAGTGCATTGTTTCTATACTTTCATTTTTGGGACCTCCAATATTGTCCATGACAAACGGGTCTCTTATAACTGGGTTCAATTTTGTACTCAAAAGTGTCAGTATTTATCTGTAATTGAAGAAAATGCCTTTTCTCCTGTGTTGTTTATTATATTAATTGAATTCATTGATGAAGAAAGCTCAAAACATTTTAATAATAAAGTTTTCAGTATTGAACAATTTTTGAGAAAGATGTCCTCTGTGTGTTATATTTTGTATCTATGTGTTATGTATGTGTTGTTTATCTAAGTGCTATATTTTGTAGAACCACCTGCCGATCTCTCAGAAGTTAAAGTTGACCCAGATGAAGGGGAATTAGAATTACATCTGGCCCTGAAGAAGGCACGCAAGTTGAAACAACTAGAGAGCGTAGAAGTTAAACCCAGTGTAGAAATGGTAATAACAAATTATATTTTCTACTTAAGAGTTAGGAATACTTTATATTAATGATTATATGCATTTTTGTTTACTTGTAGGTAGCCAAAACAGTTCTAGAGAAGACAGCAGACTCTAGTCTTGCAGAAGGGGGATCTATTGTTTTGAATGCAACTGCTGAGTTTTGCCGCACTCTGGGTGATATACCTACTTATGGACTGTCAGGGAACAGAGATGAAGATGAACAAGAACTGTTGGTAAGAACTTGGAATAGTTGTCTTTTTATTTCAAGCATGATAAATATATTATGTTCATTAATCTTTGAAAACAAATTATTGATTTCTCTTTATTATTTGTAATATATTTGAAATAAATGAACTTAAGAGTTGTATCCAAAGGGAAATTCTTAATATTTATTTATTATTCTTATTTGTTTTCAAAAACTTGGCACTAATTCTTCCTTTGCAGTAAAGAAAATTTGGAAATGTTCCTTCATCTTAAAGAGAGATGTATTATTTGACCAATATCTGGTTTTGAATAATTAAATTCTGTCGTTTGCAACCAATTATTTATATACTTGGTAGAAAATTTTATTGGGTGAAACAGTTTTTTTCTTTGTTTTGTGGAGTTCAAGTCATGAACAGATTTTGATTATTATTTTTAATTCTCATTTTTGTGGATTTTTTATTACTTTTGTAGGACTTTGACAAGGAAGTTCGTACGACTAGGAAACCAAATGAAGATGATGGGAAACGAGGTGCCTGGAATGAAGTTGAAATAGGTAAGTTAGTCTCTTTACATTAGGATAAAGAAGATACCTCTTATCAGATGTCGCATGTACATTAATATGAATTAAATTACAGTGTTTTTACTGTTACGAATTTCTTTAGAATGTCACATTAATGTTGATAACATTTTTCATTCTGTTATATCGACAACTCATGTATTTTTTAAATTCATTGCTCTTTTTTCATATAATTTCTCTTAAATTGTTATGAAAGTGGAATTTTGAATAGTTGGTACAAATTTTTTATTTTTGGCATGTTTGACACATTCTTTAGATTAAAATATTTTGAATTATAATAGGATTTCTGATGATGGAATTTTTCTTTACTGGAATTAAAACATTTTTTTAGTTTTTTTTT
>NNCF01139193.1:0-19592 GCA_002313205.1 Laupala kohalensis
TCGTCCTCCACGTGGTCATTCGCAGTTTGTACTGTTTTTGACAATAAAAAGATATGTTTGACACAATCTACTGTTGTTACTGTCAACGAATTTTGATCAGAAAGTTCATGTATGTATCCAACATGATCTCACTTTTTAACGTCGGACTCTACAGCAACTGCAGATAATTGAATTATGTAATTAGTTAATTTATTTTAGGCTCGATGAATAAAGTTCTGACGGAAGTGCAGCGTGGAAACGTAAATATCGTATACAACACCAATTTTAATTGTGATCATGAATTATAAGTGGAGCACTAGGCATGTTTGACGGAGCGTTGAAAAAATGTAATTTTTGATGATTGGGTCTGCACGAGGAATGTACGGGTCGAGGTGGGGTGTTTCCCCTAACCGCGCCCCGGGGGTCTGATGATTTCGCCACGGCATCGATTATGAGGCTTTAAACGTTAGGACAGAACGTTGGTAAGGGCTCACTGAAATCGTCTCCAAAGCAAAGGGAGTTATTGCTTATCTCGGAATTATACCTCTTCGTTTGCTATAGGAAAAAAAAGGTACACTAATAAAATGTTGTTAACAAAGATATCCCTTATATATACGGGAAATTTTTTAAAAGGAATGATTAGGATTATATCCTCATGACTGTTCATCCAGTTAAATTAGTTTCACGAGAATGGCAAAAATATAAACAAATTTAAACTGAGAAATAAAGAGAATACAGTATTAATGTACGTATTGATTGTTTCATTGCGCCATAATTTATTCCTTTTTAATTAATAAATTTATATACCATATAAGCGTAAACTCTTCATTTTAATTCTTGATTTGTACGAAAAATAAAAATGCGTCTTTTTCAGCCTCTCTGAATTCTCTACATAATAGTGAGAAAATCACCCTTAAACAAATGACAGATAACTTTACATCAAATAATTTAGAAAATTGTGTCGAACATTTTTAAATAAAATTCCTTATCACGGATCGACATATTTCTTTATTTTGTCCAGCAGAAGAATTTTTTTCTACTTAAAACGTGTACTGTTGTCTGCTTTTAAAATAAGAATTGTTTTGAAATACGTTCAAAATCTTATCAGAAATCACAATGGAAAATAGTAGTCGTGATTGAAAGATCAGTTTCAGCGAATTAATCTAAATGACTCAACTTAGCTTAAGGAAATTTTCCTAGCCAACCCTACGTGATTTCGAAAAGAATCGAGCGAAACGTTAGAAGTTTGAGTTAAGTTGTAAATGAAAGTCAATTATTGATTTTTCATTACCTTCCTTTTGGAGCGGATGGAGTCAATCTGTCGCTGTGTCATTTCACCGATGGAACGGCTGCCCCACAGCTCACGACCCATTGCCGTGTAGCAGATCACCATGGCTAACATAGGCAGCACGTATGTCACCAGGAACAGCACCACGTTGTATCTATGAAAGGAAAAATATGTTGGATCAAAGAAGCTGACCAATTTGTCTTGAACATCCATCTGAACCAAAATTACCCATTGAACTAATTACCCAAAACTGAGACAAAGATCATTGACGCTTTCAATATGAAAAGAGATTGAATATGTGGATTTGCTTACAACATGAGAAAAAGGCACAGATTTCAACCATATATGAGTACATTAATACACATATGTCCCCGTATTTATTCGTTCCTATGCTGGGTAACAGAAAGGAACGAATCACAAAAATGAAGTATCGTACGTTAGAGCATTAAAAAGTGTCTCGTTTCTTATTATGTCACCTTTTCTTTTCAGATATAACATAATTTCAAAATTACATCAAGAAAAGTAGCTATTTCATTCATTTAAAAAGAATGAACGAATTACTTGAGTTCTGACATTTGACAACCAAAACGTAGGTTAATTTTATCAACCACGAGACTGAAAATATAACCCAATATTTTCTTAGATTTGTTTTGTTGTATGTAAAAGGTGCTCAGAGCTCTGATGATCTCAAAACTGTGAATGGAACACTTTTTCCTACATTTGTTAATGCAGCCCAAAAATTGAAATTACTCTATTAGGACCTGGAATAGTATGATTGCCTTAAAGAAACTTTAGTTTATCACATGTCCGAACAGTTACGAGAATTGCATGTGGCGATATGTTTCAGAGAAAATTTGCATTTGCCATGACCACGAATGAAGCACAGTGATAAACTTCAACCATAGTAGGAATTTTCTCGCCTAACCTAGTTTTTTCACATGGCATTTTCAATGGCTTTCTATACGAATCGCTTGGTTGAGGAACTAAAAGATGTGAGGGGAAATTGAGCGGCGGGAACCGATTGGATAAAACATTCGACTGTACGTAATTAGTTCGATAGAGTAGGTCTTGGGTTCAAGTCGAGCGCTCAATTTCCCCTCAAATTTGTCTTCAAGTGGTGGGGAGAGGACTTCATTCAGAATGCTCTATTGTACTTACGTTTTTTTTTTAGAGTGTAAGAAATATGAAAACATTAAAGTGTAGAAAAATGAGGATCGTCAACAGAAAATACCACAAAATTATATACAAATATCAATGGGATGTATAAAGAAGTACTTTATCTAAACTTACAAAATTTCAATTCTTAAACATTGAGTTTTATGAAGTGTTGTTTTTTTGGATAATTCTATTCAGTTAATAACTCTCAGTACTAGGTTTTTGTATTTTGTTATAAATTACTGTTTTCGAGGAATCTTTGGAAATTTATGTGTGAAGGATATGCCGTCATAAAATGTAAGTTACAAAGAGAATGTATGTAGTATTACATTGTCAGTATTGCCCTGTGAAATCCATATTTACAAACTTTCAAAAGAACTTAACCATGCACGTGATTAGCATTGTTATTTTTAACGATATCTTGTACATAATTATTAATACTCTTTTTTCAGGTGTCTCGGTGGATTCTCTGTTCTGTATCGTGTCGTTTTGTGAGGATTTCTGTATACATTTTAGGACATTATTTTAATATTTTGTCGTTATACGGGGGGAAGAAATATCTGCCATACAACTCAGGACAATAAAATAGTTGAAATAATAGTGAACATTCGTATTGTCGTACAGAATATTAGTAGAATTCAGCTTCTAGCTAGTCTAAATTAAATGTAATGTGAGTTCATATTTTAAACCAGCTGAACCACTGCTACCGTGTATGTGTGGGGCGGGGGGGAGGCAGTTTACAACGGGTCCCCAAAACTGGGGCTGTTAGGATAGAACCCGGTCCCGGGAAGATTTTTTTCACTTAAGGTGAACATCGATTAAGAAATCAGGAGCTGGTAAGTAATGCGCTGCGTAATGTAATTTCTTTTGTTGGGATGAAGGGAATCTGGGTAACAGCCTTTTTACCTTACTTGGCCGATCGCAATTCTAAACATCGCAAGAAAGGTGCCGATCCATAATATTTTTTTCTTCTTCAAGAATCTGATTTCTGATCTGATTTTAAACTGCTACAATGTAAATTGAATATAAAGTTACTCTCATTGTACAGTCCTCGCAACGAAAGAAAGGTAATGCGATGTAACCAATGGAGCGAAAGCACGATGTTATCATATATCTACTGCGGAAGGCAGCCTAGCGTAGCTTCACCCATTCCAGATAGCACTTCGCGACACCCACACATTGGCTGCTAGAACTCGTGGAAAAGTTAACTTTTTATATACCGTGTGTCCTATCGGCCAAATATCAATCCCGCTGACCATCACAACTGGCAAATCAATTACTACCGGTTCCGCGATGGGCCTACTTCCAGTAGCGTAACTCTCCAAGTCGGGACCCCTTAGTGACCGTTGTTGTAGCGTTGTAATACAGTTAAATTTAGAAATATATTTAATGATTTTTAAGTAAGGAATGCAAATATTAATAACGAGTTATTTATTTTTTTAATAATATTTACATACCATATATTTTAAATGTTGTAATTGTACAAAAAATCCAACAATAGATTTTATTTTCATACGACGTATTTTCGTTTTAGAAAATGATTCAACTAACTGATGTAATACGCTACTTAAATCATTTGTACCCTCATATTCGATGGATAAAACACTTAAGCCGCTTAATCTGTCTTGATCCACGGAATTTCCCAAGTAATTTTTGACGATTTGAAAATGACCGTTCTGCAGTCGCAACTGTAACTGACATAGTTAAAATAGCATGACAACTGTACATAAATACGGAAAACTGGTCAATATCGTAAAATGATCAATTACTAAAAATTGAGATTACGAAAAAAGTTCGTTGATTTATTATAACTAGATTGCGTAGTTTTTTTAATAAATAAAATTCACTTGTTTGAATAATATTTTTTCTTCATACCAGTTAAAAAACCAAGAAGGTATATTACCGAGAAGAAGGGGGCCCCATAAGACTGGGCCCCCGGGAAATGTCCAAGTGTACAGGATGCTACTTACGCCACTGTCTTCTTCATTTATGGAAAATAAATAAACAATATTTGAAACAAACAAAATAATTTCCATGTAAATAAGAACTATTACAGAAATTATAGGTTGTCATATGATAACCTAGCTGCACTTGGTAAATATTACTGTCCTCAAATCATTACAGGTAGCTTACTTGTTTAAACGTGGTACCGTAATGATGTTTAAATTTAAAGAGTTAAACTGTTATAGAATGGTACGTCTACATTCCTTTAATTATTTTGCAACTTAATCAGAATTGTGGCACTAAAATCATGAAAAAATCTGGATAATTTTAGCTTCAGTCTTGCTTTCAATCAATATTGTAACGCATTGCCTCTGAATATTCGACCCTTTCTCGTGAATCGTATTTATGCTACATCTATCAAAGTTTTCTCTCGAGACTTTGATGTTTCAATTAAGTGAAGCTACTTTTAATCTGAATCCACTATATGTGGCCTCTTTGATCTTCTAGTTGATCCTAGGTTAAATTTAATTATCGATAATTGTGGTCTATTGAAAACATCACTATAATTTCCTTTCATTAACTCTAATGACGTTGACGAGCCCTAAAGCCCAGCCCCCACCCCCAATAAAAAAGAAAAACAAAAAAAACATTAATTGAACTCCCTTCATGCAATTTTCCGATTATAGGCACCGCATGAAGTTTTTGTTTTCAAATAATGATGAATGAGAGAGATAAATAATTAATAAGGAGTGCCATTAGTGTTTGTTAGCATTTCAAATCGAGCCGCTTGTTTAAAGCTTTTGTGGTCATACAGTTAAAGCGGAACAGACGGCATAATTAAATACTAACTTCCGGTGAATAAAGAAGATTATTGCCCGCGTCGTGAATGTATATAGTTTTGAACTATTGTTTTCCAATCCATTATTTAATTTATATTTACAAATTATTGTTTTTACGGTGATCATGGTTATAAAACGTCACACCACTGAGACGTTCTGTATGAATGACTACTTCTAAAGATAAATGGTGCAAAACCATTGCTCATACTTTATCTTATACGTTCCTCCATCTGCAGCGTAGAGTGACAAAAATATCGTAAAAGTGTTATGTAAATTTAATTTCGTTGTAGACAGAAATTACAGACTGTCCTATGTATTTTATCATTATCGGATCTTTCATTTCAATTTACGAAAACTGTATTCTACGTCTGGTTGGTTCATTTAAACTGCTAAATATTCTTCAAGCTTCTTGAAACAGTAAACTAATTTGTAAGTGTAAGAGACAGAAATTATTTGTCTGCGTCTATACGAAACTTTCAAGCAAAATTTTGCTTATACGGATGTAATGCATACTAATTGTATTTTACGTACAGAAAATTTAAGCAAAATAGTTGGAATGGTCAGGAACATTCAAAAGAGTACATTGACCATCATGTAAAGTAACCTTTGTTTTAAAGTGAAAAAAATTAGAGCACAGGCATCGACAACAAGTGAATTCTACCGTAAATATGAAATGCAAATAAAATTGATCCATTCATTTACTTAGAATCGCTGCACACGGACGGATGTTATGCCAAAAATCACTGATCGTTTTTTTCTTGGGACTTTAGGACTCGCCAACGTCGAGGTCATTAGAGCCCTTGCAGATGGGGAAAATGCAGTTTCGCACCGCAGGGAAGAGCCGTAGTGACTCTTCCCCGAGTGTAGGACTCGCCGAATATCTCGACCATACCCACTAAAAAATCTTCCTGAATTCAACTAATATCTAAATACAAAGATGAAAGAAAACAGTTGTCCAATACATTATATCGAAAATGAAATAAATTCTAAAAATTATTTTCAAACTACGGAAAGACAGAATAAAGGGAAATAAGAAAGAGAAGAGGAAAGAAAGAGAAGAAGAAGGCTCCTCCCACAAGTTCTCGGGAGGGTTTAAAATTTGCATTCCCTTTTCATCTTTACTGTTTTCTTTCTTTGCATCGTTTGTTTCTGTAATTCGAAAATATATATTTTTTTAAATTGTTTTCCTTTTTTTGTGATATATTGTATTTTTATTCTGTTTTTTATTTCTTTTCTTTCATCTTTCTATTTAGATGTTTGTTGATTTCAGAAGGGTTTTTTAGTGGGTATGGTCGAGATATTCGGCGAGTCCCACACACGGGGAAGAGTCACTATGGTTCTTCTCTATGGTGCGAAACTGCATTTTTCCCTACTTGCATGGGCTCTAATGACCTTCGATGTTGACGAGCCCTAAAGCCCCACGAAGGAAAAAAAAAGAGAAGAGGAAAGAAGAATGCAAATTTGAACCCTCCCGAGATCTTGTGGGAGGAGCTCCGATGTACTCATAAAATTCAATAGTTTATTTACATCATCCGTTTCATTTCCGAGAATTGTTGGTAAATCTGAAGCCACACCAATTTGTCTCTTCGATCTGTAAGATGTTTAATCCAATTACATCTCTAATCAATGATAAGACCTAAAAATTAAACTGATGGATAGAATTTTAGAACGTTGTTCCTCAGGGCGAGGAGAGGTTCTGGCAGGAGGAGGAAACGATAGCCAGTCGTCTTCGACCAATGTTACAATCTATTGAGGATGAGTTGGATTTGTCGCTCCGTACCTGTGCCACTGTGATGAACAAAAGATGGCAAAATCGTCGACAAAGAGTATGGAACAGGATTCTTTACAGAGGATGTTGCTGTTTATGGCCACTACAAATAAGGCCACACTCAGGACTGAGCCCTGAGGGACAGCGTTCTCTGGAAGGAGATCCGAGATGTCTCTTCCAATTTTGTATCGGAAGGAACGCTGATCAAAAAAGGACTGTAACATCAGAGGAAGATGTTCTCTAAAACCCCAGGCATATAGTTGTTGTAAAATGCCATGACGCCAAGTAGTATCGTAAACCTTCTCGATGCCAAAGACTATTTTGACGACATCTTGCCTTGGGACGAAGGCATTTTGAATTGCCATTTCCAGGAGGAGGTTGTCTAGGCTGGATTGGAACTTCCTGAAACCACACTGAGATCGACTCAGCTGGTTATGCGTTTCCAGATACCAGACCAGTCGTCGGTATATAATTCTCTCCAGAGTTTTACCGACGCACCTCGTCAAGGAAATGCTTCGATAACTACTGATGGCTGTCTTGTCCTTGCCGGATTTTAGTAGGGGTATCAGCTTGGCTTCCTACCACGAATTAGAGTATACGCAATTAGACCATGAAAGATTGAAGATATCCAGAAGGTATTTTTTCGAATGTAGACTGAGTTGTCTTAGCATCTCATAGTAAATGGAATCTGGGTTAGGAGCAGTGTTGTGGACTGTAGCTAGTTCTGACTCAAGTTCGCACATAGAAAAGGAAGAGTTGTAGGGTTCCCAGTTGGTGGAACGGAACACCAAAGGTGATGCTCTCTTCTATTTCGCTTTTCCTCGCGAAATCAGGATCGTAGTTTGCTGTAGATGTTAGATCTGAAAAGTATTAAGCCATCATTGTTGCCATTTCTCCGTTTTTGGTGAGAACATTACCCTGATAGTTTTGTCTGCATATTGGGACTCGAGAATACCCGACAGATATCTTTCGGATTGTCTTCCATACTTCAGTAGACGATGTTGTAATGGTACTTATAAACTATTTCCAGGAAGTGGATCTGAATTCTTTGATGGTTCTGCGCTCCGACATGCAACAATGCTCTTCACCTCTCTTGAATGGCGGATTTACATGCGACTTA
The DNA here is from genome assembly GCA_002313205.1 of Laupala kohalensis. Lineage (NCBI taxonomy): Eukaryota > Metazoa > Arthropoda > Insecta > Orthoptera > Trigonidiidae > Laupala > Laupala kohalensis. Next base: position 8,094 of record NNCF01139193.1, read on the forward strand.
CATGGCGGACCGAATAGCGGACTCCAAGGGACATGAGGTCTTCGCGGAAACAAATGTTTTTTTATGGATTCTTTAGCGACGTGATGAATGACCTGGACGATCGACCCTTTCCTGGGCAATTCCAGTTTATCTGAAGAGATCCAGAGATCGGTACAGTGCCCAGTTAGCCTTTCTGAGATTCCATTTCTGAGGCTTGCATTCGGGAACAGACGCGCGTACCTCCTAGGGCAACCTGATAGGGTGTTGGTCGTTACCATGTAGATCATCTTCTACTTTCCATTGGAAGATATCAGCAACATCAGGAGAACAAATTGATAGGTCTATAGCAGTCCATGACCCCGTGGCAAACACAAAGTGGGTCATTTCCTTGGTGTTCATTATACACAAATCTTTACGCTCGAAGAGATAATACTGCAGGGGGATTCTAGGGCAATCGCTCGAACAACCTCACAGTTCACTGGTTGTCAAAAACTCGAAGGAGAAGGAATGGTCGAGGGATCTGGTGAATTAAATCCCTGAGATAATTTTCCAAGAAATCTTGTGTCAGAGGAAGATATATTGAACACACGGTCATAGCTGGTACGCAGTGAATTTTGACTGATATAGCCTGGATTTGAATTTGTAAGAGAACGTGTGAAGAGAGGATAGTGTTTCTAACAAACATGGCAACTCCACCTCTTTCTCGATCTCCCGTGGTGGTGTCATATCTGATGCTGTTGTATCTCCGCAGAGAGGGAGAGTGTTCTGGTAGGTGTGTCTTTTGAAGGCAAATACATTTAGCACTGCGACGCGCTAAGACCTTTAACTCTTCACGTTGAGTTCTAGAGCCATTAAGGTTTCACTAAAATATGGAAGCCATTACGATGTGGAACCACCTGGATCGGGCTTCTGACTGTTCATTTCCGCGACATGGACGGACAATGCACACTCAGACTCGGAGGAAGGAGACGTTATTTTTACGTCGTCGCGACTTGTTGGACGGAGTTATTTTCAAAAGAACGGCAAGGTTAAGGGGTTAAGTTCTGGAACCCTGCTTTTTCTTCTTGTTCTGGTTGGTACTTGCTGAGGTACGTGTTACACTGCTGGAATTTTTCTGTGGATGGGGTTTTTGGCTTTACGGGAACATCTTGAAGATCTTTCTTCCCACATTTGCACTGGTATGTGCACGACGTGTTCGTAGACACATCTGTGAAATTTGTCCGGGCTTGTATTTCTTACGTGCTTCATTGTACGGGATCTTCTCGGTTGTCTTAACCTTTTGAACTTTTCTTTCCTCAAGAAAGGTATCGCACTCCCGGCTCCATACCGGGTGGCTACCTGTGCAAGTAATATGCACTTTGCAGGCCCCGATCATGAAACGCCGGGTTCGTGTGTCTCCTTGCTGCACTTTTCCTCAGGTATCACGGCCCTTAAACGATTTAGTCGTGTGTCGAAACCTCTGGCACTTAAAACAGCATAGAGGATTCGGAATATAGGGTCGTACTGGCAGGTTTATCCATTCAGTTTTTAAATCTTTAGGTTGTGTAAAACAGTCAAAAGTCACGATGAAGGAGGCGGTCTTTTTAGGAACACCACCAACTTTCCTCATGATCTAACTGACCTCTACCATGTGGTCAGCTTCCCATTTCTTAACCAAATCTTCGAAAGGTATGTCCATAATATCCCTGCAAGTGATAACTCCCTTGCTACGGTTAAGCGCAGCGTGGAGTTCACACTTGACAGGGCATTGTCCCAGCATTGAAGAAGTTTTAAAGCTTGCTTGCTTATTTTGGTTTAAGCAGCATCGCTCCGTTTTTCAATGTCTTAATATTTTTCAGAGAACCAAAGAGACCTTCTAGACCTTTGAATATATAATACGGTGAAACTTTCTCAAAGCTTTTATTGGTTCTGAACATTAATATAAAAGCATTTTTATGAGGATTGTTTTGTGGCTTTGCCTTATTTTCTTTTGAAGTGGGAGGGCTGTTAAATGCCGCTTCGCAGACGTTTGGGTGTGTAACAAGCCTTGCGGTCCACCCGATCGGCAAGGTGAGACAATCAAAACTTCTGAGATCTTGTCCCACGAATTCGGAGGAAATAAATGTCCGGTGACGTGGAACCCCCGCATCACGCCACTAAGCCTTGCTCAACTGAGGTGCGGCAGTTGCCCCAGAGGTTGTCCGCTAGTGAGTGTTTGTCCTCAACACCCATTCACCTCATCGGCGCGTAACACACCTTGAGGTTGAGGGTTTTTTTTATAGAGGTTTAATTCTTCCTCGCGACCCGGCCAACGAAGGCAAGATCTCCGCCCTTCGTAACATGCAACTTTCCACCATCGCGCCAATGGTGGTCGCTGAAGCATGTCCAAAGCTTACGGTGCCCGAGGACTGGTGGCGCAGTACCAGTCCCCAGCTTGGGGCCGTGGGTTCCCCAAGCCCATACTTACTCGAAACTGAGTTCCTTGCGGGGACTGATCGTATTTTACCGAAAAAATGTCAAATTACTTCACTGCGAGAAAAGGATGAATCATAACGTTACCAGTAATACTAAAAAAACTTCAAAAGCAAAATTAGCAAAGAAACATTAGTCTGATACTCAAGTATTTCATATTTGAGTAGTGTCGAGTGAGTTCAACTTAACCTTTTTTCCCAGAAAACAAAAATTATATGAGTTAAAGTAAACTAATATTTCAACAGAATTTTATATTTACAAGTATTTTTGTTATATTGACAAGTAGTATTATTTATCAAGAGATTATAAATGTTTTTTTCCTTCTAAATACTGATACAAATACGATTTTGAAACTTTTCTTGTAGGTAACAACAGCTTCATACAGTCATAAATTCCTCTCAATTTATCGTCATGATTCCTTCATACAATCTCTCTACGGATGTGTCTAGAGTATGATCCTTCTGTTCTGTTGGTTCTTTTTCCCGCCAAGAATAGCATAAAACGAGAAACGATGTTTATAAGTTATTACGTAGATAAGTCAGTAAATAAGTCGCAAAACTGAATAGAGGCAATAATTATCATTGTAACTTCCTGACATTTAACTCACTTTATATTACATTTACCCCATAATTTTACAAGCCCTTGAAAGCAGGTGGTAGAATCGTCTTTTGGTTTCTGTCGCAAACTCTTGCATTACGGCATTTTCATAATGACGGCCACCCAAAAGATTTTTTAGGGGTCCAAACATATGAAAATTACTTGGGGGAGGTTCCCAACAAAATGTTAGCTCCTACATTGGTCTCTCTGTGTGAGAGCGAGCATTTTCATCCAAAAGAATCACTCCGTTAGGAGTTCAGGCCTCCTGCGGAGCATGGTTTGTCGGTGTTCCGCAGAGTGGAGCAACACTAAGCGGTATTCACGGTATCACCTTGAGACTGGAATTCTGTGGTATCATATCTAGTATGTCCGAAAACACGGTGAGCATAATCTTGCGGAATGATGGAATCGTCTGAGCTTTTTTTGTTAGGGATGTGGTATGTTTCCATTCCGTGGAAGATCATCGCACATTAAAATCACCCATTATTATAAATTCAACAGGCGAATATTTTATCGAATAATTATTAATAATCGTGCTTAAGTTGTCCAAGAAATTTTTAGTAAAGTATTTGGATTCCCGTTATTGGCAATAAACAGTTATAAGAATAATAGTAATGCCTACACAGTTGTGACAAATGTCCCTAATTTTCACATCAATTGCACCATCTAATTTCGTGTGTAGTTCTTAACTGTAAATCTTCGAATTTTTGCAAAGTACCGCAACCCCTCCTGGATACCTACCCTTTTTACCTTTTCTCTCGAGACTAGAAAATATCGTACATCCATTGATTTCAAATGATTCCCCTTTTCTGCTCCAAGTTTCAACAAGACCCAAGATGGTAAACTTTTCCAGAAATGTCAGAAAATTTCCCAGTCAAGCCTCTCTACGATTTCCTTCAGCATTCCAATATCCTATTACAAGCTCTTCATACTTGTATCCCTAGTGCTTTGTCAACGGCCTACCTGCTTTGCCGCACTTCGAACAGGGACCCATGTTGCCGATCTCAAGCGCATGTTGGGTACGTCGCGCTGCGGAAGCGGTGTACGGGCACGGGGAGGGTGGCTGACCACTTCCTTCGTCGTGCCTTTCTGGGGGTGAAAGGCTGACGCTGGACTTCGAACCCCCGGTGGTGGTGGTGCTGGTCGAGAAGGAAGTCGTTGTCTTTGATGTTACGTTCGCGGCGGACGCCGCAGCGGCAGTGGAGGCGATGCTGGAGTAGCTCGTCCGAAGGTCAATCCGCGCGCCTGCGTCAGGTGCAGGTGTTTGGAGGGTGGCACTGCTGGTTGACTTCGGATGCTGGCGAAGCGGTGCGACGAGGGGTGGCCGCATTTCGCGTGGATAGTTAGCTCCGGCTTTAAACAGCTCTTCTCTCTTCTTAAATGAAGAAAACTTGACCACACTCTTCTTCGTGTTGTGTGTGCCCTATCGATGTCACGGTGCGACAGCTCCACATCAAACTTGGCTGCGAAGTTTCACACCACACGTTCAGAATCTGCCCACGACTCTCCTATGAGTTCCTCCAGACCGAAAACAACCAGGTTGTTGCGTCGAGACTGGTTCTCGAGGAAGTCGACTTTTCGAGACAGAAAAGTATTCTCTGTCTCTAAAGTCTCCACTCGAGACTCCCTGTCCTATGTTGGAAACATTTCATTTCCTCCATGAGAGCAGGAAGTTTTGCCAGTCTCCCTACAAAACCCGGTGTTCACGGAGTTCCCCGAGAATAATATCATACTCTGGCGGCCCTGGGTTCTGCTCCACACCACCTACCACCAAAAGAACGGCGACGACACACGACAAATACGCACAGGTGCATAAATGAGCGCCTGGACCGTGGCCCCCGAGAGACCAGCGGCCTGCAGCCCAACGGCCAATAGCTGCGCACCATTGCATAATAGATACCATAATGACGATAAAAATACGTTCAAACAAGAAAATAAAATCAGAATATTAAAAGTAATGATAAAGAAATAAAAGCGCCTGAATCGCTTTACTGCAGCTTCCGTAAGTGTTTTCGCGTTGCTAGCCGAACTGCAGACTCTACGGCCAGGTAAACGGTTCACGGGAGCGACCTCCAAACACGTCCTCTCTCTCCGGCGTCTCACGAGCAACGAATTGGAAAGTAAAAAGAATGAACTCATAAAATGGGAAAATTATTGTTAATCATTTAAATACACTTTGTATTCAAATTTCTCCCGTGATATTCCTCATCACTTAAATTGAGATATCTTACACATACAGATCGGTCTTTTTGAAACTACTTTTAAATTTATGGAACAGTTCACTACCCTAAATACACTGAAGTTTACAACTCTTTAGTACAGACAAGTAAGACGAGTTCTTCCAAAACGTTTCCACTATGATAAAAGGGACATAAACAATTTATTCATATTGTCTTTTATAACGTGATATCAAGTCATAAATATATAGATAACCATTGAGGTGTTTCCTGGTGTTAATAATTGATAACGGTCGAGTTGTTCCTGAACACGGTTGGAGAAATACGTCAATATGGTATGCGATTATAGAAGTGGGAGTAGAATTTTGTATCTTGAATAATTTATTGGATTTAACTTACGAGTAATATATTGTTTTGACGTATGTAAATGGTTGGATACGTGGTGTAGTTTAGGTTGTGTTATTAATTACTAAAGCAATTATATACTTAATAACGTATTTATTGTTTATTTCTGAATTGGCTTAGGAAAATGTTGCTATCATCGTTAAAGCTTGATTTATTAAAAAGCTAAGCGTATCCTCAATTTTAAAGGAGTTCTGTAATGATGAATGATTAATAGAAATTCCTAATCGTGTTGAGATGGGAGAATCTCGATGTGTTAGTTCAGTGAAACTGAACGAAAAAAAATAATTAAATACATATGTAAGTGCAAGAGTCAAACTCTAGAAAATACAATCCACCAAACAAATACATTTTCTTTCAAATTTGTCGGTAAGAAACTCGTCACCCAAAAAACTGTTAACAGCCCCATCTAGTGAAGAATCTGCAAAGTCCTTCCACTATGTAAACAAAATTCACAACTATATAAACTGCAGTAAAATAATTTCTATACTTGGCATTTCTAAACTTGCTGTATTATTTGCTATCAATTCGTTCCATTCATACACACAGTCCAATATATATAAAAAAAATCATCCCTTCCGGACATTTTGGAAAATTTTTAGTCGAAAAATAATTTTACAGTCTATCTTTTTGCATTTGAAACATCTCGTCAACTAATGAGAAAGGAACTAGTACTGAATTTCGGTAAAAAAATCCAGTTCACTGAGAAACATCAAAAACTCACCCCAAGGGCTTAAATGTTTAACCACAAGTGTTCCATATGTATTAGCAAATTGCGGCGTCCTAATTGATACGTCAAACTTCTCTAATTTTTCCAAAATTAAATAAAATTAGCCCGCTCTAGTGTTTTGGTGCATTTTAGGGTCAATAATTTGATTTACGAAGTCGGGCTTTGTAGAATGAGGTATATCTCGTCCGCTATTAATAAATGGATTAATATTGGATTTCGATCAAGTGTTCAGTTCACTGCAATAAATTAAAAACCCTACCACAATACTGAAGTGAAAGTTTTCAGTACGTACATACGATTTGCGAATACGATTTTCTTCTTATCGAATCCTTACGTCCGAATTTATACGTCAAACTTAAATAATACTTCCAAAATAAAAAATTAAATTCATTTTAGGTTTTTGAAAAATTTCCGTTTGTTTTATAAATTGTTTTATAAATTCGGTCTTTAGACTTTCGAAGCTTTACTTTGACCGTCACCGCATTGTGGGTTCGAAACAGAATCGGAATTTCTCTATCATTATACGCGTAATACATGTATATCCCATGTATAGTAATATATAAATGCGTAAAGCGATAGTGTGTCTGTTAGTTAATTACCACTAAACTACTGAACCGATCGTGAATAAATTTGGCAAGGATATAGTTAAGATACTCAGAATGAACTTTAATTTGAAAATGTGTGAAAAGAGAGATACAAATGGTTTTTGACAATAAATTTCGATGAAATCGGCGAAAAAGAGAGGTATATTCGCTTACGCTGCCTAAACGACAACTACAAATGGGCAATGTTGTTCGCTTAAAAGAGTTCTACAAAAAAGTCCACGAGAGCATATGTGTATTTACGAAGGTTTCCATATATTGTCGAAAAAACATTATTAAAAATAGGAGTGTTAAAATACTTCATTTTAAGAGTATAATTCAAGAAGTAAAAAAATAAATTCTCATAAAATTTAATACTTTTCTGTTCTTTTTTGTATTTAACGAAGATAAAAAAACATATTTAAATCGTAAAATTTGAACGAATGGTTTAGATTTTAAATGCGTTTTAATGAAATGGTGCAGCCACGCTGCCGGTATTGTCTCTTGCCTCGGAAGCGAAAATTCGACCTGCGCGGTTCGTTCACGCTGAGTGAATGGGTTCGTTGGACTAACAAGTAAACAAATTCCCAGCAACGCCAGGTAATCGGCTAGTAACCCATAAATCATGATTCTATGTTATGCTATTTTACCATTTTTCTCGTCGTATGCAACCTACGAGAAAGTGTAAGCATTGTTTGGGAAATAAGTATTGCTTTCAATTGACTCGTAATATTGTGTATTTTACTACTTGATTAATACAACGAAGAAAATCTCGTAATTAAATACATGAATGCAAATATCTACAAATTAGAAAATATGGTACCTACTCGACGGTTGTTAAGTTCTATGATATAGAAAGTGGAATCTAAAGAGGTAATTTGTTAGGTCGAAGGAGTATGGGGGGGGCGGTAGCCCTTCAAAAATGTCAAAACCGACAAAAATAAATTTTCGTAACCGACAAAAATTAAGTTTAGTGAGTATGATGTTTAGAGGAAATAGGATACCTATATATTTATCGGCACTTATTTATTTTTCTCTAGAAAGAAGAGCGTTACTATGCCTGAACGAACTTAAGAATTTTTTTATGGGGAGGCATGAGTCATTGGTTTAATTCGAGAAATTAGTTAGTGCCTTTACTGAAGGAAAATACATCTACGAACATTAATTGATTAATATCTAATGATGGTAATAGATCAATATTACGAAATTTGTTCTGTTAGCATGAACAAATGTACGAAAAAGGTAATATTAATTTATTGTCTGCTACAACATGGCGGACGAAGACATTATAATAAAATTATTTATTAATGTTTGGACTATTGACATTGCACATAATATTTTATTTATTCTCTATTGATTGACTATTTATCATCTATATAACGAAAGACTTTCCACAAAAATTATGGAGGTGAAAAGCGGGACGTGGAAAGTTTCATTTATGCATTCTTTTGCCGTAATACAGTTCTTCCGCGCCAAATACCTTAGCGTAATTTATGATTATCCCATATTGTAAGTCATTGCAAGCATTTTACGCGCACCAAGAGAATTTCTAAATGCATAGCCATTCCAGTTCAATAAATTATGAAACTAGAAACTCTTGTGCATTGAACTACATAACATTGCGTTACTTCAATGGAATTGGTGAATCCATTGTGTGTTAAGTGATGGAATGGAAACTAGCAGCTCCTGTCGCTGTCTCCACTAGTACAAAAGGTAAATGCAATAATCCCCTGGTAACAGGACAGTAAAAAAATGTATATCTTTGGCTTGTGCATTTAACCGCATTAGCGATCTAGATAAGCGGTTCCTCTAATCCGCTCAACGACATTTCCTCTGAGTGGACTAAATATCTTGTGAACTTGACCGTATTTCAGGTACACGTTCGATAGAATCAGATTACGAGCAGTGGTGGATCTATGAGAGGGGGGGGGGCTATACCCACCCCACTCATTGACCCTGAACTCTTATCAAGATAACATTGAAGTTTATAAATTGCATACTTTGAAAAAAAGTTACCAGCTTTAATAATTGATATTAATAATATGATTGTCGTTGTTATTAATGATACCAGATTAATAAATATAATACCAAATTTATAAAATTAATAATGCCATATTAATACCGTTAATATATAGTTTTTGTTATTTATAAAGCGACAGACATTGAAATTCTGGTACACAAAAAAATACATTCCATTTGCTATGCCTCACAGAACATTGGCTTTCAACTATCAACATAAACGATACTACTGTTTCTAATTATTATTTAGCAAGTTCTTACTTTCGGCAAAATTTTAAAGGAAAAAATCCCCACGGAGGTACGTGATTCTACGTTCGTAATGATATTTTATCTTCTCCAATGCCAGGCTACGAGAACTTCTGCGTAGATAGTGTTTTTGAATTTTCTGCAGTTAATCTGACCGACACCGGTATTGTTGTTTTGTGCATTTATAGACCTCCTCAATCAGATCTTGAAATGTTTTTTCGAAACTTCGAAATTGTTTTAAAATATATCACACATAAATCTACTAAATCTATCGTTATATGTGGCGATTTCAATATCGATTTCCTGAGTACATCAGACTCTACACATTCACCAATTAATCGATTCAAGAATCTTATCGATTCCTTCACCCTCATTACCACGATAAACGACCTCACTCGCCTCTCCAGTTATCTAAAACATTGCTAGATTAAATTATCGTCGACAATGGAATCTCGTATCTCTCTGAAGTGTCTATCGCCGGATACAGTGATCACCTTGCTCAAGTATTGACTATTAATAATAAGTTTTCAGGAAAATTTAATGACACAAATGAATCCATATTTATAAATTATTTGCGTGAAGAAACATGGAACAATATTTACAATTGCCAAAACACCGACGACAAATTCAATGTATTTATCACAATATTCATAAAACATTACAACACTATCGTTCCCATAAAACGCAAATTAATTAACACAAAGAAATACAGTAGATGGATCACCCAAGAGATAAGAATTTCTTCAAAAAACAAACGCAGTTTATATTGTCTTTCAAAACTTATCAACCAACCACCCGAATTCCATGATTATTTTCGTATATACAAGACTATCCTTCGAACAGTAGTCTATGCTAAAGTTATGGAAAACGACAGGTTGGTACGTATATAAAAACAACCAGATCAAAAACCATGTGGAATATTGCTAAAAATTACACGTAAACTTCTGTAAATCGCGAAGAAAATATTTCTTTACTAAACGATGGCAAAATCTTATCAAATCCTCAGTACATCTCAAATTTTTTAAATTCTTACAGCTAAGAAGTAGGTAAAATAACGAACTCAATATATCCCAATTATATGTTCACTTCCGAAAATAACGACAGTGAAATAATGAAACTCATCAGCTCATTAACAAACAAATTTTCAACAGGCATAGATGATATACACAAATTCATTGTTAAATTTTCGTCCCACGCTATATTAAATCCGCACAAAAATATTTTTAATAGTTCTTTATCTGAAGGGGTGTTTCCTAACTTACTTAAGAGAGCTAAAGAGAAAACCTTTACACAAGAAAGGAAACAAACTTAATATCGGAAATTACCGACCAGTATCTCTATTACCCACTTGTTCAAAAATCCTAGAAAAATAGTTCTATAAGCGTTTTCTAGATTTTTATCGAAAAATAACATTCTCTCTGACGATTAACACGGGAATCCTTTTCCACTACAAGCGCTATATTTTCCTTCTTAAACGATGTTACCACATCTCTTGATCATGGAGAAAATCCTCAGGGTGTTTTTCTTGACTTATCCAAAGCATTCGATGTCATAATCACGGAATTCTCCTTTCCAAATTGCATTCTTTAGGCATTCGTGGACTTCCACATCAATGGTCAACTTCTTATTTAAAAGATAGATATCAACAGGTGGAAGTATCCTATACTAAAAATAAAATACTTCAGCGATGTCTTTCAGAAACAAAGCCACTTACTTGCGGAGTACCTCAAGGTTCAATTCTCGGTCCTATAATGTTTTTATTGTATGTGAACAACATCTCATCATCCACACCAAATTGCAAAATGGTTCTTTTTGCTGAAGACACTAATTTACTATGCAAACACGCCAACGCTCAAAACGTTTTGTCTAATCTTTCGACTTGGTTCCATGCAAATCGTCTCATTGTAAACACTGACAAAACAGTATCTATGTCATTTCGCAATAGTATCACAAAATCGTTACCCCAGGTTTCTCTTTCTTTAAACGGAACACAATTAAAAACTGTTACAAATACAAAATTCTTAGNGTTACGAATACAAAATTCTTAGGTCTCCATATTCAAGACAACCTCAAATGGAATTGTCACGTTGACAATCGAAATTCCCAATTAAGCAAATTGAGTTACTCATTAGGAATCTTAGTTAACGTAGTTAGTCCACGTATTTTCCGTTGCGAATATTTTGCAAACCTTTTCTCTCATTTACGTTACGGCATTACCGGTCTGTGACAATACCGGTCAGAGTATTCAAACTTTCAGAATTCAGAAGAGGATAGTTCGGATAATTTGTAAATTTCCCCCCAAACTCTTGTAAAAACC
>NNCF01139193.1:19608-62758 GCA_002313205.1 Laupala kohalensis
AACACTTCCCTGCATTTATATTTATGAAACGGTCGTGATTGTTAAGACCGAATTACTGAAGTGCCACCCTTTCTTTATACGAAACAGTCTCGTTCACGAACTGTAATAATATTCATCGCCCTAGAATGTCAACCACTCTTTGTCAAAAAGGACCATATCATTCGGGAATCGTTCTATATAATTCCCTGCCCAAGAATATAAATGATATTATGAAATTGAATCTCTTTAATTCCGCAGTTAAAAACTACCTCCTGCACCAGTGCTTCTACACTATAAAATAATTTATTGATTTTAATAAAAGTTAAATCCGTCTTGTACTTTATCACGCCATTGCTGTAGTACTTTTTAAACAACTTATAACAATTTCAAAAACTATTTTCTTNTAGTATTATCACTCGCAGCTAACTTTTTATCTTATGTAGGAATTTTTGCTGAAATTTTTGAATACGCCTCTATCTTAGGGCCCTTGATCGGAATTGATGGGATGGTCCCTTGCTTGCTTCCGGAGAGTAAATTAGTTTATTGTCCTCCACGTGGTCATATGCAGTTTGTACTACTTTTTTGACAATAAATTTATTATTATTATAATCTTAGATTTTTAATTATTTTCTTGATACATTTTATTTAAAGGTGTAGCGGGGTTACATAGTAATAAACCCCTTAGAAAATGTGCAATGGACAACTAAGATTATATTAACATTATAAACATTCGTTATAAACATTAATCAACAATTTGGCGTTTCAGTTCATTCAATCAATCAAGTGCTATAGAAAAACTAAGAAGACAATGTAGAGCAAGAAGAACACTTCACTTTTTGCTAGCTAGTCGTGTAGGTGCGCACGAAAATATGAGCTCCGGTCTCGTGAATGTCTTACGACCGTATAATAACTTGTAATCATTCTAATAGTGAATTTTAGTGTTTGCTCAGTGTCTGGCTACACTGCAACCTAACTGACTTATTAATATAGTGCAAAATCAGATAATTGCTAACACGAATTAATATAATCATTATTAACAATTCGTCAGCGCGTTAGATCAAATTTGATCGTACTAAATAGAACAATTAACGTTATACAACGAAGAAATTATGTAAATATTAGCGAAACATTAGTGAGATCGTGTCAACATTGTACGCTGTTCTCAACTCAACAAACATTCAACAAATAGTGAGTTAAGTTGACAAGAGTCGTGATAATAACTACAACAATTTTTGAGTCAGTCATTTTCGTGTCAATCTTTATTATATTTCTGTCATTCGACATCGATTAACTGTAGAATCATATGATAATTTATTGATGCAAGATTTGCTCTTTTCATATTGGCATGTTTCGAGTTGACAGTAAATCTATTGTAATATATTCTATGTCATTCTTGATCTTGTTGTTCTAATTCTCTTGTTTTACAGGAATTTCGTTAATATTTTGTGTTTTTGTTTAGTAATATAATTATATCTCAATTATGTATAATTGTTTAAGTATTTCTCAACGTAAAGATTTATTGCTTACTGTTGACTAAACGTCATTTATTTCCAATCAAATCAATAAAACAGTTGCTATTTATATTAATTTGAAACTAATGTCTTTTTATTTAATTAATTTAGTTAATGTTAGTTAAACGTTAATGATAGTGTATGATTTCGAAGTTGTTTTCAGATTAGGTACAAATTAATGCAAACTTAAATCCTTCTGCTATTTCAATTTTAATGGAGTCATCAAAAACATACCATGCAGGTATTATATGGTTAACATCAATTACATCAGCCCAAACGACTACGATAAAGGTATTATTTATAAAATTTGTGTTGTAACCCCTTTTAAAACAAAAATGCTCCCTGGTTACCCCCCCCCCCCCTTGATTGCGGTCTAGATCTCCCACTGATTAGGAGTATACTCTGTACCAACTATTGGAGGAAGATAATACTACAGAATGTCTCATTTCAATATAGATGAAGATAATGCATTCAGAGTCCATAGCATAACGAATTCTAAATAAAGAAGGTTCTTGGTGCCAAAATTTTTTTTTCGCGAGAAATGTCTTAGTTCCTTCTGTTAACGGTTAAATATTTCTAGGACTGTCAACAGCGTAGGCGTATATATTGTCGCGAGGTTAATATGTATTATGCAATAACAGTTAGAAGAAAACGATATTAATATTTTCGTTTTGCTAATTTTCCCATAATCCATCGTAACGTCAGGAAAAATATGGTTATCAGGCGTGGCACATTCAATTTTTTTGAGTAGTATCCATCGTATTTGGAGCGAATTTTGGAAATCACATGTAGTATTTCGCACATTTTCCATATTTTAATTATTTGACAATGGTTTCAATACAACACCTTTTTGGATACAATTTAATTTTTAAAATTCACTATTAGGATCAACAAGTAACGTCCATCCGGAAAATTTAATCTATGCTGATTTTTTCATAATTTTAATTATCAGTTATGGCGTTTAATCAGTTTTTTGTGTCCCGTAAAACAAGTTTATGGGTCTGAGAAAGTTTTCCATTTTCACGCCTCAATTATTGTCAAATAAGTGAATTAATATTTGGGGTTCCCACGTCCTGTTTACGTAGTAAGCGAAGTTGAAATCATGCGTGTGATGTTCTTTGTACTACGGTTGTATTGTAATTTTCAATTTGTAGTTATTAAATATCAATCAAAGTGTGCAAAGTTTCGTCAAAAATACACGATTATTTGACTTTCTACATTAATATTTTTCTTTCTTATACAAGCGGTGTTTCAATCAATGTTACTCGCAATTTTTAAGTGACACAATTCTTGTTTTAGTCCTTCTCAGCGAAATTGTTTGTTTTTATTTTTGTTTTGCAGTTTATGCAGACACACGATGACAAACTATTCTGACTGTCAATCCGGAAAATTTAATCAAGGTTATTTTGAAATTACCTATCTTATTATTGAAAGTTGTTTTGCTGCCCAATTTCCTTACCAAGTGCGAGATGAATGGTGCCAATTAGGTACAGTGTTGCCAAATAAACAATGAATATCACGGAAATAACCAAATACGAATTTGCTTCTGTCGGGTGCCCTTACGTTGTTTGTTTCTAACTTCCGCTGTACTTTCAATTTCTTTTCTTTTTTTTTGGTCTGGAGTCGTATCAACCGATCTTCGGATCAACCGGCCAATCCTCTTAAACAGTTTTCTCAGGTGGTAGGAAGTGGATCAAAGGTTGATTCTTTGACGAGTCTTTGCTGGAACGGGGTGACACGACGTGAAGTGTGCCATGTGTTTGTGTTTTGACCTGTAGAATGCGGAAGGGGAGGCAGTGGACCAGTTTGATTCCCCTCTTGCTTCCGAAACTATTTTTCAATGAATAATATTTTTACGTGTTCATTAATGTGTGTAGGTACATACACTACAAGAAAATGAGTTGAAACGACGTCTCATTTGTGTGTAGCCTGGTAACAAGATGAAATTTTTAAAGTAAAATTATAGGAACTTGAAAATAATGAATTTGTGTACTAAGTAATTTTTATAATTTGGGATAATATAAATGTTTCTTAAAAGAGCCTGGAGTAGCAATTGATGTGTCAAATATTCTTACCCTACTCTTCTAAATTCGTCACTGCAAATTTTTAAGAAGTAAAATCTATAATTATGAGAGACGCTGTGACACAAGCATACAAGGTAGTAAAGCGTATGCAGTAAGCGTATGCAGTTCTGCTTGGCGGAGTACTATATAAGCAGCAGATAACACTCATCCTGAGACATGTCGAGATCAAGCGTGCATAATGAATGGTCGCAAACTGGCTCTAAATGGGCGACGTACATCCTCGTATCTTGAGAATTGAAGTAAGGGCTCTTACTGATTCCGACTGCGGCACGTGGGACAGGAAAGCGCCAATGTTGCACATGTGTGGCAGTCCGGAGTGTCATAACTCCTCAGCAATTTACGTATGACTCTCTACAAATTGAAATGAAAATTTAAATATAATATTTTAAAATATTTTAATATAATTTATTATTGATTTCATCTAATGTGTCTATATTAGTGTACCTGTTTAAACCCCGGCTTCTCACGGGGTTTTTCTTATCTTATTATATTTACTTCAATATCACAATACAGGGTTATTCAAAATGATGTACGGTATTAGGGCTAGGGTATCTTTCATTTTCATTATTTTTTGTCTTACCCCTCATTCTTTGTCCCCCCTCATTTTTTGTCCTCAATGTTTTGAGATAAGTTTTGGTGTGTTGTAATTCACGAGGGTTTTTAGTGGGTATGGTTGAGCCATTCGGTGAGTCCCACACGCGGGGAGAGTCATGTTGGCTCTCCCTAGTGCGTAACTGCATTTTACCTGCCTATACAAGTTTTTAGGATTCTAATAACCTCGATGTCGACGAGCTGCAGTGCCCCACACAAAAAAAGTGAACAAAGTCTATGTGACATATGCAATACAACACGCATTCCACGATGTTTATATGGAAAAGGAACACGTGATGATGAACGTCCTGGTGATTCGTCAAGTCATGTTACCAGTAAAGGAAAACTATGTGACCACCAAGGCGTATGTGGAAAAGAAATGGAATAAAATTGAAGATGCCGTACGCAACTTGATCTCGCGCAAAATACGAGAATTAATCTTGGCACGTATGCGTGGAGAAAAAAATTCCTCTTCGACTGTCAACAATCATGTCTCACCAATGTGGAAAATTCGCGTCAACCGCAGGATTTTGTTACATCGAGCTATGTCAAGAAGCACTATGTTGCTACAAAAAAAGCAGCAGAGTATAGAGTAATTGATGTATTCACACTAAATTTTTTCAAAAATATAGATACATGTATTCTCAATCTATAACAATAAATTTAAAAAAAGTAATACTATTTTTTGAGGAGGAGAATCCTAGCCAGGTGGCGGTAGAGTTAAGGATAGAAAAACTAGAGTACAAAACACACAGTGTTTATTCAATATAAAATATACAAAATATGTACAAAACAGTTACGGTATGATGCCATCCTATGCGTGCTCTGAAAAAACGAAAGCAACACATTAGAATAACGTGCAATATAGAAATATAAAAATAACTTACGAATGAGCCCACCGACAGTGTTGGGAACAATCTCCTGCACGCTCCATCCACGGTGTTGCGTGAGGTGGAGGATGACATGTTCCAAAATGTCGAGATCCACTTCTAACACTTATCCGCGTGACGCATCCTCCGCAACCGCGCGTGCAACGTCAAAGTTTGCAGTGTCCAACGCCCATTGAAAATCACCGAGAGGTAAGGCATGTGAATATTACAATCGATAAATTGCATATAATAATCGGGTTTACGTGGATTGTCGCTGTCACCCATGAATGCATTATTGACTCGCGCATGTCCACCGCTCACTTGACACAACCCGCCGCGCACACCCTTTTCAAAAGACTAGCGTCTACTCGTCGGTGAGCAGTTCCGTCACTCAAGTCGTTTTTTACATGGAATCCCACGAGAGAGACGGTGTGGTGAGATAATGTGTAGGATCGAACGAATACACTCGAAGACACAAATTACGAAACGATTCGAAAATCTCGGTGTGGAAAAGCACAACGATTTTCAAATACAAATCGACATAGTCGGAGAGAGTGCGAATCTCAATCTCTTCGCAAACGTGTTGCGCACGCACGTAATCTTCGTCGGAAATGCGAGTGCCGGAGAGACGACTCAAAAACGTGTCCTTTGACAGTAACGCGTTTTTTTTCGAATTTTGCTTCCGCATTGACATAGTCGTACGGAAAAACACCCTTTCTACACGCCATCGCGAAATATCTGTCATCGGGATAGTGCGTGCGAACATGTGTGATATCTGTCGGACGGAGGGTGCGCGCCAAAGCATCGCGCGAGCTTGGCATACATTTAAACGAGTCGAGAAAACGAAGACGTATCGAGAGATGAAACGTTCGTGATTGTGGGGGACGATAAAGNCAAGAGAGATGAAGTGTTCGTAATTGTGGGGTTTATGTTTTTAAAAACTCGGATCTCTACCTAACGCGCGCAAAATGAAATGGGTATCGTAAGAAGCAGAACTGTGAATGAGTGTAGAAGCCGTAGCTACTTGCTCCTACATATACGCTCCATGAATCCAGAGAACGCATACGACCATGTCAAAATCCGGCGTATCGCGTATGTGATGATACTCGACAACCGTCACCAAGAGTGATACGCTGTTGATTTTCAATAAGTATCAGTATGCACTCAACTAGCGTCAGTGTAATATCACGTCTCCGCACTCAGCTGCTATCAGTGTGCTACCAGTCTAAGCTTATATCAGTACGACTCAGCTGCTATCAGTACGCTACCAGACTCAGCTCGTATCAACTTGATCTCTACTCGATCATTCAACTAGCGTCAATGTGATATCACGTCTCCGCTCTCAGCTCATACCAGTGCAGTTCGCGTACGAGCACCCAGCTATGCTCACACGCAAGTGAATCGCAAGCTCCTGTGACATAGTGATCAAGACTTTGCTACCGACGCTGAACTCGTGAGTTAACACTTCTAACAAACAGCAGTTCTCTTCAAGAAAGATCACGGACTTTTGCAATACGCGTGCCCCTGCTGTCATTGGGCATACTGTAACTATTTTTACTGACGTTTGTCATACTACAGAAATAAACTGGTCCTGTTCATTATCTTGAAATACCTTTTAGTATATTTATTTGTGGAACGGGGATTTATATTCTTTCTCCTTTTCTCTTTCGCCCCCCCAACAAATAAAAATATATAGATGAGTATTGGAATATGAAAGGGCACTTTATAATTTACATTAAACGTGTTGTGTGCCGCACCGCAATACAAACCGGTGACTTGTTCGTGATCGCGAACGCGGTCGGATTCTGTTAAACCGCTTCCGCAAATACAAGACGACGTCGCGCTGCTGAAATACATATCTCTTGCGGGACGTATGACGAGCGGAACGGGGTGACGGACACGTTTCATAGTTGCGTGCAATTATCTTCAACCCCACAACAGCTGGTTCGCTACATCACCTCCGCGAAACGAGTGATAGCGAATGCGCGTCGCATAGAAAGTCCACAGTACCTGAAGTCTGACCGCAAAAGGTGTGTGGTGTTGGTAGGCCTCGGAATAGGTTTCATAGATCGGCGTTGAAACAACGCAATGGGTTCCGTGAACGCTTCAAAATCACAATAGATCACGAGTGAAGGTCGGCGTTGTCGTTCATAATTTTTAAAATACATGTTCACATTTGCTCGCGAAGGTAAAAAGACTCGTGCTGTCGCTCCCGTGTGACAATCGTGTGTGTTCTAGCGCGCCGGGTGTCGGTAAATCAGGTATCGCCGGACACGATGCGATGTGCACGCTTAGACAATAGACTACCGAGTAATCTCCCCACATCTTTAATCAATTAATAATGTTCTTGATACAGTAAGAGATTGACGTTTCACCGCTTGCGTGTAATAAATGTGGTTTTTTACTCGCGCATTCTGTGACGCAGATCAGACGAGTTTGTGGACGTGACTAGAATAATTTGGGTTTTGCGCTTCGAAACAATGTAGATCGATCACACGCATCGGTAAAGAGAGTAGTGTTAAATCGAGCGTAGACATGAGTTGATGAAAGTGTGCGATAACGTGGCGGACGACTAGAATTTCGGATGTGAGGATTAGGTTGATGACACAGCATTGCCACAATACACCAAAATGAAACACGAATCATCAGCATTCTCATCGTTTACGATTCATTTTTACGGATAATGAAAGGGCGGGGGTAACTTGACGTAGTCATACCCAACATGGCTGTCATCCATGCGATGAAATTCAATGTGGAGTACGTCAATCCGCTTTAATGCCTTACCGCTATTCTACTTGTGAAACTCGTCAGAACGTGTATTGATCGGTTGCACAATAAGCGTACGATAGAGGTTTTCGAAATCATGTGAAGAAGAAGAGGAAAGTTTTTGAACTTTGCACACGTTCATGTTCCTGCGTGGAAAGTTTTTCAATTACAAATTCACATTTTAAACACACGATAATTTTGTAGTAGGAATATGGTAAACGATGCACTTTTGAAAGGAAAGGGATTTGACACCGCTCTAGAAATGCGGACGGTTGTTGCAAGTCGATTGTATTGACGACACTACCGCGTAAAATTTTGCTACGCAAAGATACACTTCGCATCGACCACTGAAGTTTGACTGGTTCGTGATTGCGTGTATGTCTAATCACCGTGGGTCGCGCCATGCCACTGCCTCCATGTTAACCATCACTCACCTCACCCTGATCCCCGTCGTTCAGGATCTGCGCGGTGGCTCGCGGAATAGAGACGTACCGTCAGAAGTATTGAAGAGACTGCTGCTCAGCGTCTGGAAAGAGAGAGAGAATAGGATGAAAGAAGTAAAAAAATGAACATTGTGTAGTCATCNAGCGTCTGGAAAGAGAGAGAGAATAGGATGAAAGAAGTAAAAAAATGAACATTGTGTAGTCATCGTTGCAATGCAATTTGAATTACATACACACCTGTTATAGTGTCGAACCGCAACAGCGGAGGAAGCACGTCGTGCTCCGTCATATTTATGTAATCTAAAAAGTAAATATAAAAAAAATCTGATAGTGAAGAAGAAATGGAAATAATAACGTTTTGTTTTTCTCTCTGTACGTCTCCTGTAACGGATAAGAGCACGACGCGCTTCCCTATACATGCGACGCTCTGAAAACGAAAAAAAGAAAACGACAGAGAACGTATTGTTTTGTATGTTTTAAAAGTACACAATGGACAACATACCGTGCACCTCCTACGTAGCCATCTCGCGATCGGTTTGTGGTGCAATCTCCTCCACTTCATCGTCAGAGGACACTATCTCGCCCTCCTTCATCGCTTGGTGATTGTCTAACAGAACAGAGAAGACAGACAATGTGACACGCGTGTGTGAGAGAGAGAGAGAGAGATCATGCGTTGTGTAAGACATGAATACTACGTACCACGCTCCAAAACAAAAATTTCTGGTACAACGTCATCGTTGCTGATGACAGGCAATGCCTCGCCATCTTCTAAATCAAACATACGTTTCAGAACCAAAATGTAAAAAAAATTATTTTGTTAACATTAAAAAATTATTTATAAATAATAATATATGTGGATGCAATCACACCATGCTATAGGTTTTCCTATGTCCCGGTAGATGGTCAACGGAAAACATTATGTTTAATGAAGAGTAGATGTGATGGATAATGCAAAAAATTTCACCATGGCTAAAGATACTGTGAAATGTATAAGATGTCACCGTATTTTATTCGCACTGAGTAAAAATGAAATAGACTCACCATCACGCACGTCCAGTGTCGGTTCGGCGTTGAGGACACACCCCCACCGCCTCCTCCAACACTGCATAAGGTTCTAAATGCGGAAGAATAACATGCGTTTGAAGCATAAGATGATGAGAGTGATAGAGAGAGAGAACGTTGAAAAAAAACTTACCTTCCTCTATCCGCCAACCTTGACCGCCTTCATTGGTGTCTTACGATACCCAACTACCGTATCTATCCATCTTGAAAACTTACAAAGCACTGAGCTCCGAAGCGATCTGTAGTAAACTTTAATACGCACACCGCCAGTCTCGATGGAAGAAAAGAAACACGTGATTGTATCACAACATCGAAACATACAAGTTCACACGAGAATAATGATCTCATGCAAGAAACGCCATGTGGGTGTGGTTGCTCTTCGTTATAATGAAACAGAGGCGTCGTCTCTTAGCGAGCTATTCAACGGATGCCGTAATTGCTTGCTTCCCACCATGTGCGAGTGCGGCGTCTCTTCGCTTACCGCGAAGCGACCGCACGTGTTCACAGCGTACAACCGCGTGTCTAATGACGAGTATTATGAGAGATATATGTCTCAACAATCGCAACGCGAATGTTTTGTTGCATGTCGAGAATGGCCGTGCCTTCACTTGGCTAGCAACGAAGCAACTGCACCTGCGTTCTCTGCGAACATACGACCTTACCAATACACACGCATACAATGATGAATATGATAAGAGATATATACACCTCGGTTGTCACACCTTAAAATTCTTCGTTTTATTGCGGGAATAAAATACTCTGTCGTTAACACAACAATAGCTGTGAGATGATTAAGCGTTTATAAGTGTTTCCTTCGCTTACACGTGCGATAGCTTGCAGGTGGCTAACAAAAAGCGTATATAAACCCGAGCAGAAACACAGCGCAGCACACAATCCTGTGACTGCATGCAGCGAGTGAAGTGAACTTGTTTTCAAACACCGACACCTACGCGCACGCTGGCCACCGAGGACAATTGAGAAAATTCACAATCAACATAAATAGTGATCTCAGTACATTATGTTCTACCGGTGATCACCAACATGATTGTCTGCGTCGTCACATGTTGTGGTTAAATCTTAGAGAAAAATCGTTCATTTTTATATGCATTGCGTCGCGCTTTTACAGTAAACCGATGGAGATTGTATGCGTGAGTTCGAGCGAAGAAGAGATGGATTTTTCCTCATCCCCTTCTACTCTTGCAAGCGAAATGGTGCGCATTGAAATTAAGGACAAAAAAATCGAGCACGCATTAAGAAGAGTGAACACGAACAATATATGTAAGTTTTATTTTTTTCTATATATAACTTGCAATGATGTCGTTTATAATGATACATTTGATTCAACATAGATTTCGAGAATTTTAGAAGTACAGGGGAAGGAGAATAAATCGAAAGAGGGCGGTTGCATCGTCTTTGAGTGTGGGTGCGCTGAATCGCTCCACATAGTAATCAACGTGAAGAAAAGCTACGTTCGCAGCAGACTGTGTAAGTGGATTTTGAAATTTTTTCGCGTGTTGCGGTGTCACAGTAGAGCGATGTATGCATTTCTTTTTTCTATTATTCAGACTGCAAGACGAGGCATCACGTGCTGATCTGGAGAATGTTAGAGATGAAGAAGAAGAAGAAAAGTGCGGAATATTAAAGCGTGTACACGCAATTCCTTTATTATAAAACCATCTGTTCATTCTATTTGTTTTTAACATACGGATTCTATATTGAGACTTTATTATTTGTCGTCCCATTTAGAAACCAAAAAGGAAGGAAAATTGTCACTAATTAAGCTGCAGGGCCGAGAGGAACCTCCGGACATACGTGCGGAGGGAGATGGTTAATCTCCGAGGCAAGGAACATACATCAACAATAAAGTAATTTATTATTCATATATGACACAGATTTGAGTCAGATTTGACAACAAAGAAAGAGAAGACATAACAAAAGATCGAAACGCTCTTCCGTCCAACGTTCCTTTCGTTCCTGGATCGGGTCAGGCAGCCTGTCGGAGAACGTGTCTGCCTTCGGACAGGCGGGTAGCGTGAACCGTCGCTTTGGATCGGTCCACCACTTTTCTCTTGCGCGTCGGGTTAGCGCGACTCACTTATGCGGGAACCGTGGCCTCCCTTCTTCTGTCTCGCCTCTCATCTACCGCGGAGTGCAGCCTTCCCTTCTCCTGGCGCTTCCCGTCCACTGGTTCGTGCAATCTTCTGCCGTGTTCCTCTCACTGTCCAGCGTCCACTCTCGAGTGTCCACCGTTGAGTGTCTAGGGTCGATTGTTGACCATCTAGTGAAGTGGGGAGCGTTGAATGTTAAGTGTCTCAGCGTTAATTGTTCACTGTCTCCACTCTGGAGTGGCGTTACTGCTCTTCACCGTTGACTGTCGTGCGGAGGGTTCTACTACCTTTTCTTTTCCTGACGCTTCCCGTCTCCCGCCCACCGCCGCTGAGGCCGCCACCTTCCCTGGCACCGACTCCTTCCAATTGGCGGCGTGGAAACACGCATTGCTGGACGTTGATGCGCACCTTCCTCCTTCTGAGCGGGGAATAGAACGGAAAACACAAACCCGCTTATGGATTTTATGGTGTTAATCCCATAAAGTCTCAATATGCAGACAATTGAAACGAGATGTCATAGTATGTAACGATGTGCCACTCGTTAATTTTACGAAATTGCCCAGCGGTGAATGTTTTAAACTGCTAAGTGGGAAACGGTTTGAAAAAAGTTTTGGAAAAAAGCAATTCTCGTTTATACAGACAACTACAAATGTTTTCTACCGGAGGAGTAAGCAGTTGGTTTTTTATAGGCTAATATGTTTAAAAACATCTATCGTTTTGTTTCATTGTTTTTCTCTAGATATACGAAGATCATGAAAAAACACTAGTATATCGATAGATTCATACAATTGAAGCCAACTGTGCAATGTATGGGTAACGCCTATGGCGAGATTATCACGTGTGTTGATGGATAATGATACACACCGGGTTTTTTTTATTTTCCCATGTATCCATGTAATCTTATTTCCGAAAATAAACAAACAATATAATCTCTATTCATAGCGTTGTCTATGTGTGTGTGTGTGTGTGCGTGGGAAGGAGGAGGAGGTGAGGTTAATGAGATGGAACATTCCAGACTATCAATTCTGCGGTCCCGGTACGAAGTTGGCTAAGCATTTAGCGCGTGGAGATCACGGTGTCAACACCCTCGATCGTGTGTGTAGGTAACATGATATTCCCTCCCAACGATACAAGAGAGGAGCGTACGATACGCACTCGCGATTCGGGGTGTGGGAGCGCGTGTCCTCCGCCGATGCGGGACTCGGTGAACGTGCAGCGGAATTGGGTACTGTCGCCAACATGAAATTGAAAACGAAGTTGGGTGGGAAAAAAGCGAAAGCCTCTCTTCAGACGGGATGATGTGGATGGAGGAAGAAGACGAAGGAGAATAAATATGGGACAACGTGACATACCGAGCAAAGCTACACCCACGAGCGAAGCACATCTGGACGTTACCGTGGACGGTGAGGAGGCGATTCGTCGAAAATTGGAGGACATCCGAGAGTGGCGGCGCGTTGAAAAATAAAAGACAAACCAAAGTACGCTCACGCGGAATATTGCCATCGTCTCCGCATCTCCGGCTCTCACGTTAGAGGAGGAAATTGATCGGGTGCGGGAGAAAGTTCGCGCAAAAATGCAAGCGCTCCTCGTCATGGAGGGTGATCGCAGTAGATTGTTGGATATCTATGTGCGGGAACCAGTAGAGACGGCAATCGAGAAGGGACGACAGAAAACAAATGTCACCCTTCCCAACACCACAGCTCCCGCAGATGCCTCACGATGAAAAAGAGGCATCCTCTTATACCTGACCACAACCCTCCTCCTCCTACCGTCCGTATAAACGCGAACCGCTTGGAAAGGTGGAGGACGAGGTGGAGGGGAAGAGAGCGGTGGCTATTCTCTAATCGTCTCCTCGCAAGTCTCCGTGGAACCTGCTATGGATGAATATCATTTCGGGATGCACCGTATATCGTGCGCGGTGAGTTGTATTTGAGACATACACGTATGACACCTAATGTCTATGGTACATTCGAGGTGAATGGTGAACCATATGAACTAACATCCGGTCTCACAGAACTTTTGTTTTTACTCACCCCCGACATGCGTTATGTGGAGACCTTTGATACTGGCGCCTACAAACACCTCTTACAGGAGACGGGTGCTTATCGAAAAAATTACAACGAACTTACGCAAAAAGTAAAAAATGGTTTTGGATGCGAAGAAAGGTGTTACTCCTTCCGGACGGATATCTTTTTCCAAGTCGAAGAGAAAGAAGAGAGGTAAAGGTCTTCGTTTTGTGTCACCTCCCATCTACACCTATTGGCATGATGCGAATGAGCTTGTGGAAATTTTACGCGCCTCGCAATTGGCGGGTCACAGCGGAGAAATATTGGAAATTGAAAAACGAACTCAGTGCGGCCGGACTCACACAATGAGCGTGAAGAAGAGGAAGGAAACATCACTGGTCTAGAACAAAAAAAAGTGATGATGTGCGGAGCGACATTACACGGGAATTCCACGCGCCGTCGCGGAAACGCTATCCCAGACGTCGCGTGCTCACCAAGGGATTGGACGATACTTGGCAGTCGGATTTTGTGGAGATGGAGACGTAGGCCAAGCGCAATAGAGGTATGCGTTACATTTTGACTGTCATCGATGACTACTCGAAATGCGCATGGGCTGAACCGATGAAGAGTAAGACGGGCGCTGCAATCACGAAGGCATTCCAAAACTGCCTCTCCTCCTCCAAACGCTTACCCGCATTCCTCCAAACGTATCATGGTACAGAGTTCTACAATACCGTTTTTGCGAGGTGGTTGCGGGAGAAAGGTATTTATCATTACTCCATCTTCTCCACCATGAAAGCCTGCGTAGTGGAACATTTCAATCGCATGTTGAAAGCGCGCATGTGGTGCCGTATCTCCGCAGAAAGTTCGCATCGTTGGTTGCACATGCTCCCCACTATTCTCCGCGACTACAACGCTTCGAAGCATCGCACGACAGGGTTGCCGCCGAAAGATGTGAAGGATGGTCGACTCATGAAGACATTCGATGCACGTGTTAAGACACTCGACCGTAGGATAAGGAACAAAAAATAAAACCTTTTCTGTCGGTGATCTCGTACACATTAGCAAATACAAACATCACTTTCAGAAAGGTTATGAACCCTCGTGGACGACGGAACTTTTCAAGATTGTTCGCGTGCATCTCTCGAATCCCGTGACGTACTCCCTCGCGGATCAGCAGTGTGAGACTATTGCCGGACACTTCTACCGTGAGGAATTTCAGTTCACGATTATCCGAGAAACTTTCCAGTGGAGAAGGTTTT
Organism: Laupala kohalensis; assembly: GCA_002313205.1. NCBI lineage: Eukaryota > Metazoa > Arthropoda > Insecta > Orthoptera > Trigonidiidae > Laupala > Laupala kohalensis. The sequence continues at coordinate 34,290 of NNCF01139193.1, forward strand.
TCGCAAAAATGAACCCATTCGCTATGTCAAATGGTTGGGATTCGATACAAAACAATTCGTGGATTGATGAAAAAAATATTTATGTAAAATAAATGTTTTGTAAATTTTCTTTGTAAAAATATAATGAAATAACATTTTATTTGTTTCTCTATCATTTCTATCCTACTCATCCTCAGTGAAATAGGGAAACATTACTCAAATGCTTATTGGAATGAGGAATAGGGAAGGGAGGGGGGAAATTATTTTTCTATTTTACATGTTTTTACATTTTTCTATTAGTTACATCGATTCGCATCCAGAGTACAGTGGTGCACATCGGGAGGATCCCCCTCTCTATCAGACTAGAGACGTTTACCCATTATGTAACAGTCCTTAGCATTTGGAAGACACTCGGGAAAATCATATAACTCGCATGGTATTCATTCTTCTTGGTTCTCGGAACATTCAGCAGGAGATTGGAGACTGTTTTCCTTTTCCGTCTTCACCATTCACTCATACATTCCGACAGGGTGACATTCACTTAACTATAATCGCACAATATCAGCCCCAATCACCATACTGAATAATCCCCATTTCTTTTACCACATATTTGCACTCCTGCATTCACTTTCTGAATTTCCGACACTCATAGTTTTCTACATTTACAAAGTCCACGTCCACACCCACATAGGGTCTTAAACCCACGCCATTTTTTGAAATCCTTTCACATATACCGTCTTCACACCCTCCAATCTAGTTTTCACGGCATCGGGTAAAATTATACGGCCACACGCGTATCCCATCTTCTCGTTCCTCATTCGAACGTAATGTGCGTTTTTTGTATGCCAACAGGCGAGTAGTATGTTTTGCAGTCTCTTCGTTCAAATCCTCATCTTTGTCGGGACAGGTACGATTGCAGTCTTGTCTTTTGTAAGAAAGATTGTATTTTCGTGGAAGTATTTCTTCTTCTGCCCACCCATCTGCATGTCTACAATCACCGACGCATCTGCGTTGAGAAGCGATGGACTACTCATCTTCCCAACACCGTTTGTGCAGTTCATATGAGCTCGGTGCTGTCTGCAGGAATATCTCGACTGGTGCGTGTAAGGTGTTCGACGAAGTATTTATAGCGTGAGGTTGTTCCTCAACGCAAAGTCATCTGTCTTTCCCCCACACATCCATCATATCATAAAGTGAGAACTCAGTTCTTAGAAAAAGAAACCTGTTTTATTTTACTAATTTGATTACATTCGACATTACATCACATGATTTATGAAGCAGGGTAATTCTTCGAAAACACCACACTCCAACTGTTCATCTCATTCAGATGCGGGTTGAACGATTCGTGTAGATATCGTGGATTGCGGAGGATCGGATCTTTTCCGGAAGCTTCCGTGTGGTGCATGTTTTTTCTTTATATAGAGCGTTCTGCAACTATAAATAATATGATCTCTTGACAAACACAGAACAAATCGTTTTTTAAAAAAGGATTCTTAAGTAATTGTAGTGTTGCAGGGAGTGGAGGGAAGTCGAAAATCTTGCTATGCAACCATAAAAACATTCTCCTCTATTCTCAAACATTCTGCAACTATATAAAAAATGAGTCACTCTCGGTGAACACAGAAGAAGAAATCGGTTTTGGAAAACAAAATACTCGTCCTACGTGATTGTGTTGTTGCAGGAGATGGCGGGGGGGTTTCGTTCTCCGACTCTGTCATCCATGAATAGACTCCCATAACATGATGTTCACTTAACGCCATTTCTGTAACACCCCTCCCACACACTATATCCTCTCCATAGCTTTTCTCATACTCTTCTGCATACCGTTCTAAACACTCGTAAATTTGGACATCCATACATTTCTATGTTTATAATGTCGGTATCTTTGTTCACATTTGGTCGTACCCATTCTATTTTTGATGAACCTTAACATATATGATCTTCACCTTCCTTAATCTACTCTCCATTATTTTCCCTAAGATTTTATACGACACACCACCTAATGCATGTGTTGCATTAAACTTTGTTGTCCACGCTAGCATGTGCTGATTCTGTGTTAACCAATTCGCATTTTTATATCATTTCTACTCAATAATTTTTCTGGGCACAGTAGGAGATAGAAATGAATCTACATTCTTGTCTTTCGTGAGGATGGTCAGGTTTTTGTAAATAAATTTCCCTTCTCTTATGAGACCCTGCATTTCCATTACTGCCCATCTACAATAAAAAACAAACAGAAATAGTCTAGTGAACAAGACTGAGTTTTTTCTTCCTCACTCTGTGAGAAACATCGAACACACACTCTACTTACGCGTCCGTGGTGCAGAGCGATGGTATGTTCATCCCGTTCTCTCTCGAGTAGTTTGACCAGTTTGCGGAGCTCAACACGGTGTTGTAGGGCTTGGACTTGTTAGTGTGGTGTTCGATGAAGTGGTTTATATAGTGAGGTTGTCCCCACGATGTACTACATTTACATGTTATGAATAGATGTGCACTGCAAATGTTCCTCACGTTGCACATGCGATCGAAACGACTCACGTGCATCCAACCGGTGCATATGCACCCATAACGATGCGTGTGTAATTGAGGTGACAGCCAGAGTTTATCCCGTGTATGTATATCCTATGAATAGACCAGTTCCTAACGTTGCACGTGCTGTCGAGGCGACATCCACGTGTTCCATCCGTAAACGTGCGCTGCTCACCATGCACGTGCATAATGGATCTACTACTTAAGCGATGCTGTGCAGTACAGGAAGCGCAGTGAACACTGTACTGTTCTCGAGCACACATCTTCGGTGTGTATGACCGCCGAGTCTCTGTATCATGCACGCTGAAAACCACATCGAAGACCACAGAATATCCCTGTGTCGGAGAGAATCTTCTCGTTGAACGACGACACATGCGTCGTCTACTGGTTGCATTCCTCGCCAACTCTGCCGCGCATCAAGTCCGTCTTGTATTTCACCGTTTGCCCGCAGCCGTTCAGACGCATCCACGCATTAAGTATCTTCATTATTGTCTGAAGCATTATAACATCTGTTGCACATACATTGACGGTTCACCACCCACCCAACGTGACTTGGTGGACGAAGAGGATTTCAACACATCATAGTCTGCTATGTTCTCATCGTTGAACTCCATCTGCATTTTGCTGTTTTGGCGGGTTTCCCATCCGTTTTGTCTGCTGTGACAAAGTTACCATAGATTGAATCACCTGTGATGCTCAACGCTTCTGCATCTGATGAGGCTTCGACACCACACCCGTGACTGACACGTGGCATCTCTATGCTTTTGCCTTCAGAAACGCTGCCCTTTCCTCTTTGTCTCCACTAAATTATAAGGAAGAGTCAACCGTATAAAAGAATCCCATAGTAGCTGAGTACCCGCGGCTTTGCTTGCGTGAATATGTCTGTTAATTTATTCTTTCTCACATTGATATCCAGTGAAAATGTTATCCATTAATAGTGGAGGTTTGTTAGTATTGGCGAGTATCAATCCCTCATTTTCACTTATGTAATTGCAAAAAAAAATTTAGAAAACACCAATTTCCCATTTCCCCCCCCCCTTGGGGATGAATTTTTGTAAAATCCTTTTTTACCTGACATTATCGATAATTTTTCGTATCACGCTCTTCCCAACCCTGACGTTTGGAAGTGTCGTGAATAATGTAACATAATATAATTGGAAATACGATTATTCATCTCAAAATATAAAAATCATGAACTCGATCCCAATATCGGTCTTTTACGTTATTTTTACGTCTAGCCCTTCTCACCCCAGCTCTAAGGATGTGATTTCAACTTAAACTTTACGGCATTGGTAGTTTAAAAATCTCACAAACCCTAATACTATGGATCCTATGCTATTTTTATATTTCAAAATTAGTTTTCAATTCTTTTTGTACATAAACCCATTTCCTCTCTACCCCGAGGGGTGCCTGTAGTGTGTTTGTTTCATGAGGGCTGAGTTCAGACATACACGATATCGAGATTTCACCTCAACGGCGCCGAAAATTATGGACTCGTCACTGATGTATAATGTTCGCTATTTTTTTCATGGCATCCCCTTCCCTAAGGGTGCTGCAGTTTACACGGGATGATTGTGAACTTAGACGTCTTCGAGAATGTCACTACTAATTTCGGTCACTTTCGATTATTTTTACATTTCTCTCTTCCTCCCCTCCAACACAAATGCTGTTTATCTTTATTGGGGGTGTTCGTGTACTTATCTGGCAATGAGGTTTACCTGTCCTTCATGCCCTCCCTTACCCCAAAAATGTCAGGGGCATATTATCTGCAATGTGGAGAGATTGTTAACTTACAAAGTACCGGGGACGCTCTTCTACATCTCAACGGCACCGTAAAGTATGGTTCCGAAGATAATGTCGGATATTTTTATTATATTACATGTCAACGCCTTCTCACCCCTTACCTCGGGGTGCAAGGGATGTGTTACTCCCACAGTGCTTTCTTTTATATAGTCAGCCATGTGTGTATCAAATTTCGTTGAAATTGCTCGAGGCACTTTAAGAGTTTTGGTGGGTTACATACGTAAAACATTCCAACCCCCATTTCACCCCATTACGGATGGATTTTCGTAAAATTCTTTCTTAGCGGATGTCTACACTCAAAAAGGAACCTATCTGCGAAATTTCAAATTTGTAGACTTTGCAGTTTCTAATATATTTCGTGATTAGTCCGTCAGTGAGTGGTATTTCTCTTATATACATTTTTTTTAAAAGCACGTTTTTACCTGTCACATGTGTGACACCTATAAATTAGGTGTATGAAACACGTGCGTATTTGCAGGCAACGTTGTGTCAAAATTTCAAATCAACCGACTGACTACTTTTCGAGTTTTGCGAACACAAACATACGCAGGCTGAATTTTTATGTATAAGATGAAGTCGGACAGGGACTTGTACCTATGTTTCTTGTGTCCTATACTAATACAGTATTCTCATATGTCTCATATACAGCATACATTAGTACGAAGCCTGTGAGACACATTAAATAAATATATAGTGAAATATACAGTTAAAAGCAGCGTGTGACCACGTCTGACAATAAACTAATTTACAAGGAAGCAAGGGACCATCCCATCATTCCGATCAAGGATCTAACGGATTTAACATTTGAGCGCACTCCTAAGATAAGAATAAAAGAAGTTCCGTACGTGTTATAATACTATCAGAATGCCAACAAATTTGTACGAAGTAGAAGAAAAAAGTTATTTCATAAGTACGTATTATTCTACATGCAAACTATATATTATGTATCGATGTTTCACCAGTCGTTTGCACTGAGTGGTACTATTTTTCTTTTCATCCCGTTTGAAGAGTATTTCGACAAAAATAGGGGTTAACCGGTCACCGCGTATTCCTCAACAGTAATGACTACGTTTGAGATAATGGTTGAGAAAAGATTCCCAGTTCAATTATCTTGGTTTTATTTTGTGGGGCTTTACGACTCGTCGACATCAAAGGTCATTAGAGCCCTAAAAAATTGTACAGGCAGGGAAAATGTAGTTACGCACTAGGGAGAGCCAACATGACACTCCCCGCGTGTGGGACTCGCCGAATGAATCAACCATACCTACTAGAAACCCTCCTGAATTACAATACACTAAACCATATCTCAAAACATTACATATATCATTTTAAAAAAGAGGAAGAAAGAGGAAAATGAAAGATACTCTAGCGTGGGGGATCGAAAAGAACAAGAGGTGACCAAGGAAGGTCAGGAAAGAGAAAGGAAGGAGCCTCGCACAAGTAAGAGGAAGTAATGCCAGACTCAGTTCGCCAAACACGTACTTACTAGAAGTAAGTCCCCTGAGGAGATTCGTGTAGCCTAAAAAATCTGTGGTGTACGTTTGGAAGGATTTTGAATTAATGTACCTTGTGGTGACAGAGAAATCGATGTGAGTTGCTGTGGCATTGTAAATAGATATTGAAAGAATATTACATCATTTTATTTTTCAGTTACTGTCACTGCATATGTGAACGCTGTTAACGTCTTGTTATCTGCGTAATTTATCTGTTTTCTTTATCGGCGCACCGAGGAGAAGTCATTTATTCTAATTGGCAAAATTGAGGTCTGTGTTTCGGAAGCTATCGCGCTATTGTCATATATATTTCTCCTTCATCAAAGCAATTGTTGCAGATAAACATCCATTATCTATATATTACTTCCTCAAGAGGAAGTGAAACAATATTTTTCTCTTTTGTCAGTGAATTCGAAATATTTAGGAGCGTCATTATTTATATGTTAGTTTAACACCATTCTATTTCAGTAAATAAAAAGTGCTATTCTTTATCGATGAATTTGACATTGTTCAATAGATGAGAATGACTGGGTTGCAGAACTATAAACTGTCTATATCGCCTTTACAGCATCTTGTGCTTCATTATGTTCTTCTCATGCCGATGATGATTTGGCCTCTCTTCGAAGAAAGAGAAATTGATGACCGTAACTAGAGCAATTAGAATTGCTTCTCAGATCTTTATGAATTTAGTCAATCACATCTACCTCCCCAACCACCAGAAAGTAGAGTTAGATAATAATTTGGGTTTACTTGTATTCTGAAGAGATTATGTTATTTCTATAGTTTTACGTGTGACTGCTTTGAGGAATGAAAAAATAATGCATTTTTATATGTCTTTATAGGGTAGGAAATGCTGCGATGTTAATGTGTATTTGTCAATACATTCGCCCATATCGTGAAATATGTGGTTAATTTATTTCAATGTTTCCATATATTCTTTACAGAAATATCTGTTATTTTATTCCGATAGTGAGTCAATGTTTTTAGTTAAACCCTAATCGCCAACAAGCTAGTACTTAAAGACCATGCGTTCCCGCTATAGTTTAAGATTATGACCCTTGGCCAACCGAATAGGAAGGTTCAGGAGGGCATCTTCATTGTTTCGGTAGTGAGACTTACTGAGGCAATATCTTTTCAATGGATAGTACGCAGACTGAATAGAAGAGCGCTCCGCCAACTCGGCTTGCGAGTCCTCTACCACGAAATGTTATCACGTCATGTCTGAGTCTTTCCTGAGAATGCGCCCATAACGAAATTTGCGAGTCGCATGAGGCGAGTGTGGAACCTATTAGCAGATTGCGATCGTAGGGATCAGAAGCACTGGAAGTAGACGCATCAAAGCTCTTCGCCAGCAGAGGAGGTTGCTTGTGGTGGTCTGTGTCACAACTCTATAATTAACGTGTCTGCGGTTTGTTCTCAAATGTTGTAACTTCAGTCCCACATTAACAAGACACCTCTGGGAGATGCTTCTGTGATGGCTCAGTTATTAGAATATGGTTTTGAGGTAGCGCTGACTGGAAATCCGTTGGAAGTTATAGGAAAATACAGCATGAGACAAAATGATGTTGACACACAAATGAGATAAATTAGTATTTTTGAATCCGCCTCTGCCTTAGGGCCCTTGATCGGAATTGATGGGATGGTCCCTTGCTTCCGGAGCGTAAATTAGTTTATTGTCCTCCACGTGGTCATACGCAGTTTGTACTGTTTTTTGACAATAAATTTATATTATATTATATATAGTATTCTTTGTATACACATGAAACATCAATACAAATTTATAAAAATATTGTATTTTTGTAAAATAAATAATCGTTAACTATCCAAAACCTAGAAATAAAATTATATATATGGAGAAGACCCAGTAAATAATGTATGAAGTTTGGTACCAAAATATCAGCTGGATCTCAAAAAATCGATCATGAAAAATAATATTAAATTCGCACTCCGGAAATCTCGCCAGCTCTTAATTTTTCTGTTTTTTGCGTCGTTCTACTGAGCAAGGGATGTATTCAATTAAATGTTTGTCGTGTTGTTAAAATGCAATGCATTTCTATTATTCATCAGTGTATGGTATCAAGTTAATAGATCGATATTCAAACAAATTTTATATATAAAAAAAATTAGCTTAAAAAGCCTCGTATCATTTAAAATATATAATTTATAGAAAAGAAAAATAAACGTATTAAAATTATCAATAACGACGACATAATAAACAGATCCATCAGTTTGAAACTATATATTCCCAAATCTTACAAAGAATATGTCACCTACACATCTACATATTGAAAAAGGGTTATCCTGAAATATCTTTCTCCTTGAAATCTTTGCTATAGTCTGATTCGCTAATCTGAACAAGGTGCCTACAAGTTTGTGAGTTATCGGGGGAACAACATTCATACACTCATACTACTATGGACATCATCGTCAAAATTTGAAAATGACTCTCCTGGAGACAATTCTCAGAGATCTTGAAATATTTTATTGGACGGACTATACATTCTGTATAATTGGAAAGTAAAAATCTTTCACGTTTAATATTTTATTTCAACAATTATTCACGAAAGAAATATATTTTATATTCACGGTGCGCATTCATGCCTTATTGGTGATATTTTACGAAATTTGAATTTTTAAAATCAATATTTACATGGCTAAAGGGCAGTGTCTTTGATGTGCTGCGTTTGTCGCGTGACTCTGTTATTCGTCAAAAGCCTGGAGAAGCCTCAAAGAAGCTAGCATTTACAAGACGATCTTGCAAAGGAACTCTTGAGTAGCACTCCTCCCTCTACTATCCAGTTGTTCGGCTTGTCGATGTTTACATGAGACTACTACGCTAGAGTACGCCCCTTAACGCATGTCCACATTCCGCCGCACTGATGCAAGACTAGCTTCAACTGTGTGATTGGAAGATTTATGATAACCCAGTGCATATTGCAGACTTGGAACCTAGTGATTACCACCCTTTTCCAAAACTGAAAGTGTTTCTAGGCGGAATACGAATAGAAATGATGAACTGTGTCAAGTTAACTTGTTCAAAAACTTGGCGCGAACCGAGTATGAAACAGACACACAAACTTAGCGCTATAAGTGTTGGAATTTAGATAGCAACTACGTAGAAAAGTAGTTGGAGACTCATTTAAGAAGTTAATAATATTTTGGTTCAATGTCTCTATTAATAATATACACAGAAGAAATGGATCTTTTTTTTCTCGGATGAACCACGTGGAAAGTAACGACGTTCTTTCTCAGTTGTATCATCTTAATACTCAACCCGAATGTGTTTCGATTCTTATTTCGAGTCTAAAGTAACGAATTTAAAGGTTTCGTTTAAAGATTTTTTTTATCAAAACAAGACTGTTCTCTTCATTTTAAGTACAAAATATTGTTTTTTACTAACACGTACCAAATTGATACGGATTAAAACTCATTCCTCAGTTACCGCAGGAAATGTCAGTACTTATTGTACGCTGAAGGAGAAGAAACGACTTCATTGAGTTGGGAATATGCTGATAATTTTCGTTTGTTAATTAAAACACATGAAAATTATTTTTATTTTAGAAATGAGGCATTGAGTCTTTCAATCAAAGATTTTATTGCGCGAAGTCACTTTGTACAATTTCTTCGTTGAAGTATACTTTGGTGCATTTAACCTCTGGCAATTCACGTCTTAACTTTCGAATCCTTTAGCGCGTCGCCAAAAGACAGTTCTGCAGATGTGGAGAGGGAATTCTCAAAAGGGCAAAACGTCGCTTCTACAATGCTTATGAAGGAAGGATAGAAGTGTTTAGTTCCTTTGTAGAGGTTTGGACAAGAGGATCGAGTAGATTACATTACATTTCTGCCAGACGTAATATGAAACTTGTCAGGGTGAGGAGTTGTCTGTAGCCTTTCCTACACGATACGTTGCCTTTACAACAATATTCTACTTTAATGATGCTGATCTTCTCATGCTGACATTGAACATTTCTGTGTTTCGTGAATTTAATCGCTGGATGTTATGAACCAATTTGAATTTCTCGAGAGACAAGTTTATAGAGAATTCTGTGGAAGTATATCTCATACAAGCTGATACAAGAAGATATTTAGTGCCCGCCACTATTCGTTAATATATTTATTTATTTAATAATATATTTTCAGTATTATATAAATACTTGTGTTAAGGCGGGATGTAAATTCGTACATTGTAAATATTATATTTGAGGTTATGGCACCTTGGATCTGCCATGTTCCTGAAAAACACTTCCACAAAATATTAGACAATCTGGCGATTCAAAGTAATAATAATAATAAATTTATTGTCAAAAAAACTATTTAAAAAGTACTACAGCAATNCGCGGAGGAAGATAAGCTTATAACCCGGAAGCATGCAAGGAGGAGGCGGATGTAACACTTCAGTAAACTTCAAAGAGAAGAATAAAAAATAGTTAGCTACCTGCTAAAATACCAACAAATTTATATTTAATAAAACATAAAAAAGGTGTTTATATTTCCCAAGTATGTGTTATATAAAGTGTTTAAAATTAATTTACGTATAGTACAATATTATATGTACAAGAAATTGAAATTGGGTTTTTCACATAACTTCATGTTTTAGTTGAAATATACCTTTTTTACACAACCAGACAACGGGAAGATATGGACTTTTCAGCGCCTTTATGCGATAAGAAGGGCATATTTGAATACTAGTCTTTGAAATATAAACATATATTAATGAAATTATTGAAGTTCTCGTAACTGAAAATAATGATTCAAATTTATTTCTCCCTTTCTTCTATTGTAATTTTCATAATTACATTTCCAAAAATAAATGATTTGTTAGTATTACGCGGTAAAAAATGTAAAAATATTCTCGTAATTATTTAAAAAATGAACAAAAATAATTGTACAAAAAATTAATAATAAGACTATGATTTTGAAAAATGTAATACAATTTTACATTAATATTTATGTGATACTGTAATAAATACACACTGTTTAGATTTGAAAAATGTTATCTTTGAAATTGAAGGCATAAATAAATTTATTGCCAAGAAAGCAACTACAACTGCATATGACCAAGTGGAGGACAATAACCAAATTTAAAATGAACTGACAAATTTCATTCACTTCCTTAAGTTGTCAAATCAAACACACTTTTTAATTATCAATTTTTATAATAGTTCTTATTTAGTCAAATAATTTGTGTGTAACTTTTGAATAGGAGGCAGCGGAGGCTGGGAGAACAAGTCAAGTAGCGCGTGGCACAGCAGTACTATTGAAATCCCTCAAACTGCTAGTAAAAATATGGAGGCGTATCACCGTAAGTAACAAAGGTGAGTCTTGAAGCAATTATATGAATTTTGTGTTGATAATGAGTTTTGTGAAATAAAAGATTAATGCCGATAACAACTGAATTGATAAATAATTAGGCAGGCAAATAAAAAAAATAGAAATTGATCTGTTTTGATTCGCTTTCTGTGTGCGCCTGTGTTATGTATCGAAACCCGCCATGATAGAGTGTGTTGTGGGATGCGTAAGTTAGGCGCCTTGTCAACTGCATGGTCATGGTCATGGTTATCCTCATTCAAAAGCATCCGGTACCTGCTGTCCTGGGCGTAGTAGAGGAACTGAATAAAGACCCTGCCTTTTCGATATGAATAACGCGATGAACGTACGGCTTAATTACTTTTAAATTTTTGAAATGAATACTGAGTGATTGACTAATTTTGTTATCCAAATAATCCTAAGAAACTGTCATGTTACATTTCGGAGAGGGGGGAGTATTATATGGGGATTGATACCTCTTCATTTTGTGTGGTTACGCTGTGGGCAGAAAATAGTTTATTTGAATGTGTTGTTTGAATAAAGAGACCAAAAGATACGCGTTTTGGACACCAAACTTGTCTTGAACAATACAGAAGTTTGGAAAAGTTAAAATGTCTGTAGTGATGGCTGGCAAAGGTTTGCTGTCGCGAATGAGAGAGAATTTTAACATAGTGCGTTGAAAATCACTGCATTCTGAGAATTTTTACATATCAAAAAGTAAATCCTTAAAAAGTTTCGGGTAAATGGGATTGGTTTTTGGAGCTCGGTGAACTTTTCATATCATTATAGATCTTGACTGAATCTCCGTATGCGTCGTTAACCATTTTAAACGCTTAAATGAGTGCTTTTTACGTTTGGTTTTAGAGAAATTTTCTTCACTTGAAATTCTTAGAGTTCCCGAACGTAAAAGAACCGAAAACATTGTGTTGTGACCGTTATAAGTTCTTGTGGCATTTAAAGGACATGGGGGCGCCCTCAAGACTGATGTCACATTTTGCATATATTTCACGTGGAGAAGATGAGTAGTAACTTTTGACCATGTGAAAATTTTAAATTAAGTGATAAATTATAATAGTGAAGTTCTCACGTCATGTGTTTTTTTATCTTTTTTAAAATCGTGCTCAGATAAACCGTAATTTTGGATTCGATGGTTTCCCCTGTAATACTCCCCTGTATCTCGTGTCGTATTACGCACCACGTGGGATTTGCCCTTTTTTCAGTGTATTTCCCTTGATGTTTCACCACACGCGCTTCGTATTGGTTCTCAAGACTTGGTTCCTTTGTCATCAACCGTGTCATGAAGTGACGTAAGGGTGAAGAACAAAAGACGAGATGCAAGGCGTTGTTTATTACGCAACGGCACCCTAAGAGCGATGCAACGACATGGAGCACCACAGACATGACGCTACGAGTAGGCTCAAAACGAGACATATTTCCAAGAGATATTCTCGCACCTCTGTGACAATAACTTGCTTTTGCATGACGAAACATATATTACTTATAGACATAAATATTTTATTTATTAAAACGTTTCATTATGACATATATGGGTAATATTTTCCCAGAGAAAGGAAAATCGCTTTTTTATGTATTTACTTCCATACGAGTATCGTGTCGTAACTTCATCATGTTTGCCATCGCGGGTGAAAAATCAGGGTGTCAAAACAGGAGTTATCTATTACATTCAAGGATGAAGTTTTCCTTGTCCACTCCTCTTATTAATTTGCTTTAAATGATGAACTGAGGCGTGTAAGTCAAAATATAAAATAATTTTCGTAAATTGACGACTGTCTTATTACGCGAGATAACAAAAATAAATATGTAGCTTTAGAACACCGAGTTTTGAAATGCATATTTAAATGCGTAGAAATCTATTTCAATGCAAATATGTAGAACTATGTTTGAAATCATATTTTCGAGATCGATTTCAATTATCAATTTGAGTAATTTATACAATATCCACAAATTTACAATTATCATTTATATAAAAATGAATATTTTTATTGGGGAAATGGTTTGTTGAAGGATCATTTGCAATACATCCCAAGATATTACTTGTTGACAAATGCGGAAAAGCTTTATTCTTATGTAGGGACACATTCCTACATATTACAGAAACTTCCCGCATTTCTACATATTCATTATACATACCTAATACGTATCGATGAATCTCCCCCATGAGCCGAAAACTACGACGATGCGCCAAGTTGTTAACTGGTTTCCATGATGACATTACTCTTTGTACAAGAGAGTCAACATAAGACGCCAAAGAATCCTTACATTATTTATAATGCGTGCCGCGTGCAACCAGAAACCTTCGTTTATCTCTGAATAAACGAACCTCGATATAGTGTTACGCCACTACCCGTGGCAGATTGCTCGTCACATCGCCGACCGATTACCTCAAACCAGAATTCAGATTACTTCAGTCTACGCATCGGCCGAGAACAGATCGTTCACCGCACGATCTCCTCAAACACGAATTCAGATTACTTGAATCTTCGCATTGGTCGAGGTTACATCGACGCCTGATTACCTCAACACCAAGCCCAGCTCCACGAAATAACTCCAGGTTATTATTACGCTGACGATTCTACAATTCCAAGAATCAACACGACATCTCCGACCACCGACTCGCCAGAAATCAGTAGTGAGTTACACGAACAATTCCGCACTGAACTTTCTACGCCTGGTCCCGCCGTCTGGTGTCGTACATTGTTCAACATTACGACGATAGAATAAACCTCGTTCTAATTGAACCCTTTAAAGCATTTTATTTTGGAGAGGAGGAAATCTTACTGCGAAGCAAGCCTACATGCCGAGGTTTACGAAGCAAGTCGGAGATCCTCCCCGACACTTAAAATCTTTTATACATTAATTCTGGCTGTGTAATTAAAAATATTTTCCCAGAGAAAGGAAAATCGCTTGTTTATGTATTTACTTCCATTGTAATTTGTGGGAATACATTTTAAAGACTTTGCGTTAAAGATGCACGTCTTGAAAGCAAATCCATACGAGTATCGAGTCGTAAGTGTATCAAGAATATTTGTGAATAACTTCCTTTGTGAATTTCATTGTTGGATATAAAAAGTTATGTGCTCTCAAATTGGTACATAAGTAGAGATACCCAAGTCTAGGTTACGTGTGCCATATTTTAGTTTATTTCAATTTGTGTTGATGGATAAAAGGCAAAAGAATTTTGTTATAAATGACTGATTTTTGTTTTATAGGAAGAAGAAAAAGTGATGTAATGTGATGTTTCTTGATATTTTGGAAATTTGCCGAATGAGAATTACCGCATTGACATAAAGAAAAACTTAAATTTTGTAGAGATATATCTTCTAAAAATATGTTTCCAATTTTTTTTTGTCCTTAAGTTAACTTGTACAAATTTATAAATCATGGTTGTGTTGATTATAATTATATCATGGTAGAAGTCAGTGATCTCGCAAGGCTTTGTCCAAACAGCTTTCTATGTTAATTTTATACGTTTATAACACGAAATTATTTTGGACTAATTTTAACTGATTATGATTGATTCTTAATATCACTAATGGAAAGGGAACAATGCTTTTAATCGCTGCAACAAATAGAATATTAATCATATTCCGCTTTTAGAATCCAAATAAGATCTGTTCCGCGTGATCTATAGTGCTCTTTTTACACTATATAGCTGACTAATAAATATAGAATAAAAATAATGTAATTGAATTGTATTTTTGATTATATAATTGATCTGCTTATGAAATAAAATATAAGCATACCCATAGCGTATTACAAGTAATACAGCTAGTCCTAATAGTAAAGTGTGTTTTTTTAGAGGTTTGGTTTTCAAACTGGCAACAATGTTTCTAGTGAATGTCAATTTGACAGTTGATTTGTGGTCAGTACGTTTCGCCATTTCACCATAAATAGACTTACGCCAGAACAACGCTTGCAAATTGTGCAAATTTATTTTGAGAATCATGGTTCAGCTCACCAAACTTGCAGTGCGGTACGTCCATATAACGGTCGACATTAACGTCCATCCGAGCAAGTTATTCGGAAAACCATAGATCGTTTTCGCACCACGCACACTCTAGTTGATAATACGCATCCACAAACATGCCATATAGTGCGCACAGAAGACGTTATTGCTGCAGTGGAGCGTAAAGTTGAGGATTACACGAATAAGTCTATTTGTCATCGTGCACAGCAATTGCAGCTGTGCCCATCCACTTTGTGGAAGATTTTGCGAAAAGATCTTTGTTTCGGCACACATAATTCCACCCAGCTGGGAATAACGCTTGCCCTAAGCGAGGCTATCTGCCCCTTAACACCTGTCAGCGAGGCTACGCTTGGCACCCTCTCACCCCCAAAATGCGGGCTGCGGTAGCTGGCCTTTGTTAGACGAAACACCTTTCACCAGAAAGCGCACATTTCCTGCACCCGTCATTTAACAAAATCTGCAAGTATTAGCATTGAGCCTCATCAGCTGGCCGTAAGATAGTGCCAGTAAACGGCCGTCCTTTTATTCTTCAGCTCTCTACCTGATTCGTTTCAGCCTCGCATCCGCCTCAGTCAGCTACCACGCGTCCACTCATACGGACACCCTCAGTCGGCTACCAAGCGCCCACTCAAACGGACGCATTCAGTCGGCTACAACGCGTCCGCTCAAACAGACATTCTCTCAGTCGGCTACCGCGCGTCCACTCAAACGGACATTCTCTCAGTCGGTTACCACGCGTCCACTCAAACGGACATTCTCTCAGTCGGCTACCACGCGTCCGCTCAAACGGACATTCTCTTTTCGGCTACTACTCGTCCATGCAAACGGACATACATTTTTCGCCAACAGCCAAGCGATTTCAAAGTCGGTCTTTTCATTTCTAAGTCTGATTACTTAGTTATTTTTATTTAATTTTCGATTCGTTTTATTATAGAGCGAGTAACATCAAGTATTGTTAAACTACATTTAAGAGCACATTCACAAGTTGCCGCACGCGACCGAGATTTTCTCCCATTCTTCATTTCTTTTCGTGTGCGCATATGCTTCTCATCGCTGTACTTCAATTCGCGCCCGCCAACAACGTATGTTCCGGGGCGACTTACGAATTGATAGGGAAATCCTCTGGCGGATGCCACGGAACACAACAGATTTATGAAGACGGAGGACCAGCTTCCGAGGAAGCAATTTGAGGGACGTAAAATAAGGAAAAGACCAAAATTAACCCTTATATATTTAATGAATCGAANTTAACCCTTATATGTTTAATGAATCGAATTTCGTCACAATATTGTATGGGATAAATGAAATAAACATTGAATTAACTCTTGAATTATTAAACTAAAGATACATAAACAAGAAACAATTGAGCAATCAAAAATTGGATTAAGTAGAATGGTGAAATACAAATCTAAGTATCACTAAATTAGTAATCTTTCTAGATTACACAATTGGCACAAAGGTGCTAAGGAGCAGGTAGCCTCGCTTAGGGCAAGCGTTATTCCCAGCTGGGTGGAATTATGTGTGCCGAAATAATCTTGGTTTACGAGCTTACAAGTTACAACTTGTGCAAGAGTTGAAACCATGTGACCATTACGTTCGATGAATGGGCCGAAAACAATATTCAGTTTGATCCTCTTTTTCAACGCAAAATTTTGTTCAGCTATGAGGCTCACTTTTGGTTGAACGGCTACGTCAATGAGCAGGATTGCCAAATTTGGAGTGGAGAAAATCCAGAAACGATTGTTGAGGCGCCATTACATCCATTAAAGGTCACTGTTTGGTGTGCTTTATGGCAGGTGGAATCATTGACCCATATTTCTTTAAAGATGATGACGGCCAGAATGTTACCGTCAGTGGAGCCATGATAGCTGACTTCTTCGTTTCTCAGTTGAATGGTATTCATGTGACAGAGCTTTGTTTTTAACAAGATGGCGCAACATGCCACAGAGCGCGCGACCCATCAATTTATTGCGGAAAACATTCGATGAGCGTACAATTTCGCGTAATGAACCTATGAATCGACCTCCGTGATCTCACACCTATGGATTACTTTCTTTGGGGAAATGTGAAGGCGCTAGTTTTCGCTGATAAACCACAGACGTTGGACCACTTGGAAGTCAACATTCGCCGCGATATTGCTGATATACGGCCTCAGTTGCTCGATAAAGTGGTCGAAAATTGGACTTCCCGATTGCACTTCATGCGAGCCAGCCGTGGCGCCCAAATGCCCGAAATCATGTTTAAACACTAATGGCATAAAATTATCTTTTAAATAAAGCCAACAAAATGGCCATGAACATTATTTTTACGTGTTTTATTTCATTTTAAATTTGTATACCTCTAAGAAAAACACCCTTTACAATAGTCATTGTACGACGATGAAGTACTAGATGAATCGAGCTCATGTTCAGGCTTTTGATGTCCCCTAAGCTGAAGTCATGAGGGATATTTTTTACACGATTAACAATGGAGCTTACAGCAAAGAACGCATCCACACCGAATGAGACTCGCCACAAACTCGACGAGGCACTTCATCATTATTCTCATTGTCATGTGCGAGGCTTTAAGAGCAGCTTGCCTTTCATGTCCCTCCTCTTTTAATATCGCCAGTCGATTTTTATAAATGTTGTGGATAACACGCCTTTCCCTATACTTTAATCCTACTTTCTTGAGAATTTGAAACATTTTAGTCCGTATCACATTATCAAATGCTTTCTCTAAATCAACAAAAGCCATAAATGTGTCTTGGTTCTTCTTAATCCTTCCCTCTATTATTAGGTAAAGCGTCAGATTCGCTTTACGAGTGCCCATACTTTTTCTGAAACTAAACTGATCCTCATTTAATATCTTTTCAACCTTACTTTCTAGCCTCCCGTATAGTATTCTGGTTAGCACTTTTTCAGCATGAGAAGTCAAATTAATTGTTCGGTAGTTTTCACAGTGATTTGCTCCTGCATTTTTTTGTTGTGTGAAAATAACACTCTTCAGGAAGTCTGTTGGTATCTCTCCAGTTTCATAAGTTTTGCAAATCATGTTAAATAACCTTTGCGTCCCAACCTCTCCTAAATTTTTGAGAAGCTCAGATGTTATCTCATCTACCTCTACTGCCTTTTTTGTAGCCAGATCTTTCAAAGTTCTATCAAATTCAGATCTTAAAATTGGATCTCCTAGTTCATATTTGTCTGCCTCCTTTTCTACATCCTCTCTTGGCAGTTCTTCATCATTGTACAACCCTTCAATGTATTCTTGCCATCGATTAGCTCTTCTTCTGAACTTAACAGAGGTTTTCCATCTGCGCTTTTAATATTGACGCATTTGTTCTTCACTTGTCCGAAAGTCGTCTTGGTTTTCCAGTATGTAGCATCAGTTTTACCTATGCTAAAATCATTTTCATCTTCCCTACATTTATCTTCGAGCCATTTTTCTTTTGAAATTTTGCATTTTCCTCTTGATTTCATTCCTAAGTCGCCTGTACTGTTTTATTCCCTTATCATTTAGAGCAGTTTTGTAGGACCTTCTTTCATCAATTAGGCAAATTTAGAGCCATTTTAAACTCTATTTTCCTTACTCCCTCATTAAGCCTCTCTATATTCCATTTCCTTGTGGTGTGTCACCCTTTAATCCTTTTGAATTTAACTAAACGTTTCATCACTATTATATTGTGATATGAGTCATGGTCATCCCCTGGAAAAGTTTTACAGTCTAATATTTGGTTTTTGTATCTTTGCCTCACAAGTATGTAGTCCAACTGGTATCTTCCTGGTGTCTTCCATGTATATATTCTCCTCTTGTGGTTATTGAAAAGTGTATTTGCAGTTATTAACTTAAACTTCTCACAGGATTCCACGAACCTCTCTCCCCTTTCATTCCTATCTCCTAAACCATATTTACGAACAATGCAGCCCTCATTTCCCTCGCCTACTAAAGCATTCCAATCTCCCACGATTATTAAATTTTAATCCCCCTTCACAAACTTTATTACTTCTTCTATATCCTCATACATTCTTTCTATTTCATCATCATCCGCTTGTGAAGTGGATATATAAAATTGAACTACGGTAATTGGTGTTGGTTTTGTTTCAACCCTGACAACAAAAATCCTATCAATAAAATGTTCATAATACATGATACTTTGATCCACTTTCTTGTCCATAACAACCTGAACTCCAGTTAGACCATTCACTGAAGATGCAATTATAAATCTCTTATCTCCTGACCAAACGTCTGTTTCATCTCTCCATTTTACTTCACTTATCCCCACAATGTCTAACTTTAACCTCTTTAGATTCTCTAATAATAAATTTATTGTAAAAAAACAGTACAAACTGCGTGTGACCACGTGGAGGACAATAAACTAATTTACTCTCCGGAAGCAACCAAGGGACCATCCCGTCAATTCCGATCAAGGGCCCTAAGGCAGAGGCGGATTCAAAAATTACAGCAAAAATTCCTACATATGATAAAAAGTTAGCTGCGACTTATAATACTAATATAATATCAATATTTTGTAATTTAACACAAAAATTTACATAAACATATTATTATCGAACTATAAATTATTATGAGTATAGTGTTTAAGAATTCAAATAACACCAAATTCACGATTTATTATTACAATAAACATGCTCCTAGACAAAGCCTAGAGAACCTGTATAAGGAATCCGCCTCTACCCGAAGGAAAAACGGAGAAGAACCCGGGCCAGGATGGGGCTACAGAATTAATGTACACAACCATGCCAAAGTTGAGTACACATAAAACTAAATTAATATGAAACATACGGCAACACAATCATGCAAGAAAATAGTTTTTGAAATTGTTATAAGTTTTAAGTTTTTGAAATTGTTATAAGTACTACAGCAATGGCGTGATAAAGTACAAAACGGATTTAACTTTTATTAAAATCAATAAATTCTTTTACAGTGCAGGGGGTAGTTTTAACCGCGGATTTGAAGAGATTCAATTTCATAATATCTTTTATATTCTTGGGCAGGGAATTAAATAGACCGATTCCTGAATGATATGGACCTTTTTGGCAAAGAGTGGTTGACACTCTAGGGCGATGAATATTATTACTATTGCGAGTATTGTGTTCGTGAACGAGACTGTTTCGTATGAAGCAAGGGTGGAACTTCAGTAATTCGGTCTTAACAAACACGACCGTTTCATACATACAAATGCAGGGAAGTGTTAAGATATTTAATTCCTTGAATAAGATTTACGAGAGATTCGGGGATGAGATTTACAAATTATCCGAACTATCTTATGAATTCTGAAAGTTTGAATACTCTGACCGGAATTACCCCAGAAGGTAATACCGTAACATAAATGGGAGTAAACGTTTGCAAAATATACGCAACGGGAAATACGTGGACTAACTGCGTTAACTAAGATTCGGAATGCGTAACACAATTTTCGTAATTGGGAATTAAGATTGTCAATGTGACAATTCCATTTGAGGTTGTCTTGAATATGGAGACCTAAGAATTTTGTATTCGTAACAGTTTTTAATTGTGTTCCGTTTAAAGAAAGAGAAACCTGGGGTAAAGATTTTGTGATACTATTGTGAAATGACATAGACACTGTTTTTTCAGTGTTTACAATGAGACGATTTGCATGGAACCAAGTCGGAAGGTTAGACAAAACTTTTTGACCATTGGCGTGTTTACATAATAAATTAGTGTCTTCAGCAAAAAGAACCATTTTGCAATCTGATGTGGATGATGACATGTCGTTCACATTCAATAAAAAGAGTATAGGGCCGAGAAATGAACTTTCGGGTACTCCGCAGGTAAGTGGCTTTGTTTCNGAGAAATGAACTTTCGGGTACTCCGCAGGAAAGTGGCTTTGTTCTTGAAAGACAACACTGAAGTATTTTATTTTTAGTATAGGATATTTCGACATGTTGATATCTATCTTTTAAATACGAAGTTAGCCATTGATGTGGAAGTCCACGAATGCCTAAAGAATGCAACTTGGAAAGGGGAATTCCGTGATCGATGACATCGAATGCTTTGGATAAGTCAAGAAAAACATCCTGAGGATTTTCTCCACGGTCAAGAGATGTGGTAACATCGTTTAAGAAGGAAAATATGGCGCTTGTAGTGGAAAAGGATTTCCTAAAACCGTGTTGATCGTCAGAGAGAATGTTTTTTTTATAAAAAATCTAGAAGTTGCTTATAGAACTATTTTTCTAGGATTTTTGAGAAAGTGGGTAGTAGAGATATTGGTCGGTAATTTCCAAAATTAAGTTTGTTTCCTTTCTTGTATAAAGGTTTTTTTTAGCTCTCTTAAATATTTTAGGAAACAACCCTTCCGATAAAGAACTATTAAAAATGTTTATGAGTGGATTTAATATAGTGTGGGACGAAAATTTAACAATAAACTCGGGTATATCATCTGTTTCGAAATGATCGTGCAGGTAGCGGATTGAAAGCACCTGAAGCGATCAGTCAAGTCTTGCGAACAAGGGAGATTTGCGCCTGCGCAGTTCTGCAAAAATGGCATTCCCGTCTTGAAGATATATTATTATTACATTCTCAGTCAGCGGCAGGAAGTCGCAAGGCATAGACGGCCGGTTTCCTGACTTCCCACCTGCCGCCTACGTAATCAGGGGCAGTTCGAAATTCACTGCCAGGCTGCGCTAGCGATCAGTTCGCTCTCCCACGCAAGGCAGCGTAGTTCGAATTTCTATCACAGCGCTGCGCCGAATATTTTCTGCAGACAAATGAAAAACGTTGCTGACAATTTCCTTTGTCAAGTCAAATTTGGCTGTCCACCAGAGAAGCAGAAACGGCAAAAGTACGTATTGTATCTTATAAATTTCGGTTTTTTGTCATTTTTCATATTGAAACATTTTATTAAAATTCACATTATAGATAGTGTGAAATTATTTCTTAATTTCAACTTATTATTGGCATAGCAATAAAAAACATCACGACAATGAAATCTTACTTTTTATAAGCTCCAATGAGATTAATTCTGCTTCAACAATAGGTGTTTTTTATTGATGAGATCTTCTTGCTATTCATTCTTGTTAAAAAAACCTGCTCCAGGAGGCTGCTGCTGGTGCTGTGTCGACCTCTGCTGTATTCTTGCAGATATTTTGGGTACGTGGGTGGATATAATTGGAGAACATTGATTTGGATGTATGGAGTGCGTTTCTGTACCTACTTCTGAGAAGTAAGAATTAAACAAATTTGAGATGTCCTTTGGATTTGATACGATTTTTGCCATCGTTTAGTAGAGAAATATTTTCTGCACGATTTTCAGAAGTAGACGTGTAATTTTTAACTATTCCACATGGTTTTCATCCGATTGTTCGATTTTATTACCTGCCTGTCGTTTTCCATAACCTCTAATTTCCCATTTACATTGAAACTCCTAACATTCCACGCTCCGATTCTTTGGATGTTAGCTCTATCTACTCTCTTCTTGATGATCCCCTCCTAAGCAGTTCCCACTCGGAGATCCGAACGGGGGACTAGTTTATCTCCGGAGTCTTTTGCAAAGGAGAAGTCCCTCATGAAAAAAATAATATATGATTTGGCGACATTTGCCGTGGATGCCATAAGGGTCTTTAATGCAGTGGTTTCCGTTGCCATCTGCACCCGCATGCCGTTGTCCTTTTCTGATTCAGCTGGATCTTCCGCCTTTAAGGGCATTTTCCTACCCCAAGGGTAAGAGGGTGCCCTAGCAAGAGAGAGTAGAGGTTGGAAAATGAAAGGTACCCTAGCCCTAATAGCGTCGGGATCGAAAAGAACAAGAGGTGACCAAGGGAGGTCAGAAAAGAGAAAGGAAGGAGCCCTGCGCAAGTAAGTGGAAGTAATGCCAAACTCAGCACGGGGTCCCGTGTTCGCCAAACACGTACTTACTAGATGTAAGTCCCCTGGTGTATTGCGGGGTAATAACACTAACTGACATACTAGTCTACTAAAGAAATAAACTAACCTAAACTTAACAGGTTAATATAATATGCACTACTCAACACTTAAGATAACAGGAGTCAATAGACTATGAGAGAAGGGCACAACATCAATGAGAACCTTCAAAGAACACAGCTAGAGTGTATACAAACATGACGGAGCGCGCACTGGTCATGGGGTCTTCGAATGCGCTAAGGCGTTTACGACTTGTATGAGCATACATATATGAATAAAGATCGAACAAAATGTATCAGGATTTGTCATGGACATGTCAAAGAGAATCTACATGGGGTTGGCTCATTCAAATTGATACACATCTTCGACAAGTCGCTCATACATGTATTTATGTGTAAACAAACCTTGAAGTAATTTTACGAGCAAATAATATCGAAGATCATCATTCTTTGTATGGAAAGGACGAGCGGCAGTTACCGTCCTGTAGCTTCGAAGCATACGAGCAGAGGTGTATTTCCAGAGGGAGCAATAAATTGCGAAGTGACAAATTGGAAAGCTACAAAATTGCTTGGAAAGGTTGAAAAGCGAGAAACTAAAATGAAGCGGAAGGGAAAAAAATCCTTCTGATTCATTTACGTACGAGTTTTAATTCAGAGGGGTTTATTGGAGTAGGGGCGACAGGGATACAAACGGGAGCAAGGCACTGCCGTGTGCGCTATATGTGGAGACGGGCTGCAGCCAATGAGCCATCACGATGGGACGGAAGAAGAGTGTACTATTAATTATTTATTTGTCTTGACTGTTGCCAGTCTCATTGTCTCTGTCGCATAAAGCAATACAAGGATCTCTGCTATTTGACATACCTTATAATTTTTTATATAGATCCTCCATCTATTCGCCGTCCTAATTCCATCTATCTTGCCAACAATTTCCATATTAAGTTCATACTTCGTCTTCGTGTCAATTAAGGTGTTTTCTGCTGTCAGGTTTAGAATATCTTCCTTCCCATATTCTCTAATGTAGCAAGCCCGCTCAGGCGCGTAAAGTGGGCAATCCCGCAACATGTGCTCAGGGATTTCTCGCTCTAATTCACAGTCACTCATGTCAGTGTTCTAGAAAGTTGAGAGTAAGAGAACCTATTTCCTGAGTGATGAACAAGGGAAAAAGATCATTATTTTTTTCTTCGTGTGAAACATTTGGCAACGAACAAGAGTATATTTTTTGCCAAGTATTCCACAAAAAATCGAAATTTTGCATTTTTCGGTTTTATGATTTTTTCCCACTAATGATTTTGTATTCATACTAACTTTGTTGATAAACAAAGCAAATATATCGCTTTGCCCTCAGAACATTCATCGGTGCAACAACAAATTTGTTCCCTCTACTGAGTAGAAGCCGGAGTAGACTCCTCTCAAGTTTCCATGACATTCCTTCTATCCCTAAGTGAGAAGAGGGTCCATCCGTAATTAGTGATTGAGGAATTCAGTATGAGAAAGGATCCTTACAATAAATCATTGAATCAACACATGTTAAAATCGCAATTTTCTCAAAATAAGTCCAGATATGTTGAATCGACCACCGAGTTTATATATCTTAATTTCCTTGTTTAGCATAGCACAATTCAATATTAGCAATAATATTTTTAGTACTTTTAAATTTACTGCCCACACATATTAACAGCAAATGTAATAGTAAGTCAATAATTCAAATTCATTTTCATACGGTGTCAAAATTGGTAATAATGCCTTATGATGATAATAATGATGCTAATAGCTTAGTAAGTATTTACTTTTAATTGAAACAATATTTATTAGGACTGATCTGTCCAAAACCGAGTAGACAATGCAAATAATCATATGGTCCGACTCGCATAAATTCGTCCATTTCTCGACCCTTTCCGAATCGAAACTACTTCCAAATAAGAGATTATGAATGAATAAACCAAATAGTTTCAATTCCAAGCTTATTCAAATGAGCAATTGTGAACGATTGAAGCTGATTATTCGTTCATTGATACGAGCATTCGGTCTCGTAAGACTGTACATTGAATGCACAGAATGAACGAATAAATCCGATTGGACCGANATTATTCGTTCATTGATACGAGCATTCGGTCTCGTAAGACTGTACATTGAATGCATCCGAACGAATAAATCCGATTGGACCGAATAATTATTCATATCATGAATGATATCGTACTATCGATTCAATCAACCGGTAGCAACGCTCCGCGTACCGGTCTTAGTCTAGAGAGCGTTCCGTCAGGATCGTAAAAGTTCGAAATAAGGCACAAAATGGCAACACCAGTCATATGTCAACACGTCAGCAGGCGCTTCGGCGTTTCTCATAGGTACTCTAGAATCACATTTGGGTGCATTTTCACGACTTAAATTATAATGTTTTCTGATATTCAGAACAATAGGAAGCAAGTCTCATTATATGTGAGTTGTTGGCATTCATTGAGTATAATGTTCTCTTACTTCAATATTGTAAATCTGTAAGCTCTGAGATTTCTGGATGCATTTTAGGACTTCAGGAGCGGAAATAGTATACTTAATGTACTTATCAAAAGTGTACATGTCATCTTTAATATGTTATTTGAATCGATTATTCGAATGATATAAAAAGGTGATCCGCGGAAACTATAAATATTACAATGCAGAATACCATATGAAAACTATTACCACGAAATATTAGATTATTTGTGAATTGAGTATTTCTTTCTCTTGTTGACGGACAATGTAGGCCTATTTCATGTATGTTTATATTCATGCATGATAATATGATAATTAATATTATTTTAGAATATTATACAAAATAAACACGAACTAAAACTTCGCTCGCATTTCCCACAAAATATTGGTCGGTGAAGTGCTGACATCGAACATTCCGCGTGGCTGCTTCAAACATCCCTTAAAGGAAAACTACCCTACTTGACTCTGAATTTATTCCTTAAATAAATAAGTTTTTCCTCAAGTAAACAGTGACAAAGTTTTGGGGTGTACCGTACCTAATTTCGCGAGATAAAGTGAAGACGAAGCAGATATGGAGTACGTTGACTGATGAAAAGCAGAACACTGAAAGTTGGCGAGATACGGCGCAAAAACGTTTGGAAGTAATATTACCAAGGGATGGGAAGACGGAAACTGGGGCGAGGGTGAATGTCATGGAGCTGAAGAAGTGGAGCTGAGAACGGAGCTGAAGGAATAACAGGAGGCGAACTGGCTGCGATGGTCCAAAGCTCTAAGAAAAGGGAAAAGTCCAGGTTTCGATGGAATCACCAATAACCTAATACAAGTAAGTTATCGCGTCATAAGAAATGAATTAAAAGAGATATATAATGCATGTTTCTTCGGGCTTGCAAAATTGGAAAAATTAAGGTGTACCACAAAGGAAGGAATAGGAAAATTGATGACCCGAACTCGTATCGTCCAATAAGTCTGTTACCATGTTTTGGGAAATTATTTGAGAAAATAATGATACAGCGGGTAACAAATTGGGTGGAGAAAAATAATGTTTTAGATGAGCACCAATATGGATTTCGCAGAGGGCGTTCCACTGTAGATGCTTTACGAACACTTGTATCATGGATAGATGTTCGAGTAGGGAAGTTAGGAATGACAATTTTCCTTGACATAAAGGGAACGTTTAATAATGTAAAGCGGGAAAGAGTGCTTGAAAGTTAAAAAACATAAATCTCAATGGCCTTCTTTATAGCATATTTGCAAGACCGAACGTCGTTTATAGAAATAGGAGATGAAAAAATCTCACGGGACATGAACAAAGGTCTCGCTATTTTGGAATTTAACGATTAACGACCTCCTCGGAACAGCTCGGGGAAACGGCTACAAAATATTAGCATATGTTGACGATATCGTTATCTTCCTGGAAGGAAGATTACGAAGGGAAATTGAGCAAAAAGGGAATACAGTAGTTAGAAATATGTGACAATTGGTGCAAAAATAATGACTTGGAAATAGCGGCAGACAAAACGTATGCCGTAGTTTTTAGAAAGATAAATATTGAAAAGAGAGAACCTATTTTGAAGTTTCAAGGAAGGAAAATTAAGAGTCGTGAAAGATCATATTGATCTGGGAATTAAGTTGGATAAAGGAATAAAGTTTGACTGATACATAGATTATTTACTGGACAAGATAAAGAAGGTTTACTTTTCATTATTAAGAGTAGGACACAATAAATTCAATGTCGATAGGAAAGGACTTATACAGTTATATAAAGGTGTTCTGATACCGATGTACACATATGGGTGTAATATTAGGTATTGCGTATCACGTACTATTCTTTGTAAAATATTACAGAAAAAACAACGTATTTGTCTTTTGAGATAATGTGGTGCTTATAGAACAGTGTCAACTGACGCATTAAATGTGTTAGTTGGAATGATGGCAACGGAGAAATTGGTTCACAAATATATTTTGCGATCAATTATGCGCCGTGAAGGACAAAAAGTACTTTATGAAAGGCGGAATTAACGGACAAGAGAAAGATTGGAGAAAGAAAATAACGAAGGTATTGCTGAGTATATGACAAATAGAATGGGGTAGAACATCTAAAGGCAGAGATTTGTACCAATTAATACCAAAGGTGAATTATGCAGAAAGACATAGGAAGTAGTTCATCCGAGTGCAGGAGTTGCAGAATTTTTCACGAACCATGGAGACTTCAAGAGATATTTGAACAGACTTAACCTAGTAGATGATGACACGCGTGGTAGCGGACAAAATTTGGAAACACGCCAACATGTATTTTGGGAATGTTTATACTAGGGGAAAGAGAGAGCAAGATATCTGAGAAAAATGAAAATGGTGAGTACGCTCGGACCCGAAATGATTAAAACGGAAAGACGATTTGAAATTTTCAAAGAATATGTAGAAGAAATAAAGAGAAAAAAGGAATGAAAAGTAATTGAAGACAAAAGAAGAACCAAGAGATAGTTTCGTGGAATGTCTGAAGATGGGGACAAGACTTGAAACAAATAAATGAAACAAAAGTGACAAAGTTTGTATGTATTAAAATATTATTTTGTTCATGGTTAATAAAATTTCTACATACACATGTGTGTCTTTCTTGAATTACGTTTCAATAATACTACTTTCTTTAATTTAGGTGTATTTTTGGGACCGAAAGAGTCCAAGTATATCATAAGAATTAAAATGGCTGAGTTTTAATTTAGAAATGTGACTGACAGAGTTTCCGAATTAATGAAAAATAAAAATAAACGAGCATTCCCTCTTTCTTGCAACAGAAGGATTTTTAACAATATGCATCTTCATATACATCATTTATGAATGAAACATGTAATATTCTCAAAAAACAATTTTCGCTAGTTCGACAGATTCGGTGATAGCATTTTAATTCAAGATAGGAAAATAATTCTTCCCCATAATTGACTAATTAACTAATGACCTTAGATCAACTTTTCCCGACGATCGGAGATTCCTCACAATTTATGTTGATCAGACAGCGAACCA
>NNCF01139201.1:905-12804 GCA_002313205.1 Laupala kohalensis
ACTGAAATCTGGTATCAGCGCGAAATACGTCTGAGTAAAATCTGGTATCAGCGCGAAATCTGGTATGAGCGCGAAATCTGGTATCTGCGCGAAATCTGGTATCTGCGCGAAATCTGGTATGAGCGCGTCAAATTCTGCGAGATGTGAGGAAAATCTCCTCCGAAAAACTGCGAGTGTGAGGAAAATCTACTCCGAAAAACTGCGAGATGTGAGAACGAACGGACGAGCTACGTCCGCTGCGTCAAAAATCTGCGAGATGTGAGAGCGAAATTTTGATGTGTTCTTCCTTAAATGGGCCCTATCCCTTCTTTTTTCCGAAAATCTTCAAAATTTTGAATGTCACGTGGCCGAAAACTCCCAATACCGAAATGATTTCTCCTTCTTACGCCTTGAATCTCATTGGAACGTTTAAAGGGCTTCTAGAACATTCTCAACGATTTTTAAATTTTCAACGCTTTTTCCAGCAAGTGTGTACATGTTTTTGCCATGCGAGCATCTGGTGGTTCTGAGGTGGGGTAAGAACTCCTCCAAAATCCTCTTGCTAGCTTCCGATTTCTAAACCCTAATAAATTTTTATTGACGTGAAAGAACCGCCGCCGCATCCTGGTGCCGCGCTGCGGGTGTGGCTACCAACCCTCAGATTCGCCTCCCAACCGTCATCCGTTTAAATTTCTACTCTTGACCGTCAAAATTCCGCAACAGGGATGATTAAATGTGTAATTAATTAGGAAATTATTCAAATCTCACAATATATATATATAGCGACTCATGTACCAATTTTTCAAGTGCTATGTTTTACAGCTTTTGAACACTTTTAATTCCGAAATTACCATAAGGTTGAATAGGCTACTGACTAGGTGTGAATAGCTACTAACTATAAGAGGACATAATAGAAGTAATTTACAGTTTTTGAGAGTGAGTACACATGATAATGAGCTCCAGAATCTAAAACGGAAACCAAGGGAAATATTTTAAGCTAACACAATCTGTCTCATACACAAAGAGCATTATGACAAATACCATTTTAAATTCGAGTTACATACTCGATTTCCCCACTGATATAATTTACAGATCATTATAATTTCCTCTTCTTTTTGAAAATATTTTATTCACTCATGACAGAGTGGTGTTTAGGTAGGTTGTAGAATCATGGTTGAAAGTTGAGCATGGACTATTACTGTTACTTTCATTTTGTATACCTAAACTGTTTGATCTTGAGTGCAAATTCTAAAAGTCTTCGATCTGTTTTGTACGACGTCATTGTTTTCACACAAGTTGTTTTTATAATTACTTTTATTTATTATCGGAAAATACACATACATGGTGGTGTATTACCACATTTTACTTCTGAAACAATTTTTCTGAATATGGGATTGTTGTTTTCATTGGTACCTGGACGAACCAGAAACGTCAGCACTTACAACTCATACTTGCTCACTTTTCTGATAAATTCTTACATGATCATGTGCTAAATATACCTTTACCTAAAATTATACTTAATAAATATTATTAATTTTTAATTATATTATTTAAGATGTGCAGATTATATTATAGATCACAGGAATATTACTGGTTTATTAATGTATCGCATGATGAATAATAGCACATTTATACTATAGAAGTCAATATTTGAAGACTCTACTTTTGCGATGTAACGACAAACAGCATGGAATTCTACGTACTGATGAACAAATCGGGAAAATGAAAGAACTTAAACGAAAATATGTATTAAGTGATTTTTCTTTATTAATAATGATTTAGAATATGACGTGATATTTCACAACAATCTTTTACTTGCATACCAGCGTTAGTGATCCTGAAGATGCGGTGAAACCATTGCCTTGAAACGTTGTTCTACAACTAAAGGATAAATGTGCTATTACTTATCATGTGATACCTGAAAATAAACCAGATATTTACCTATGATTTTGATTGTCTTTAATATAATGTGCACATCTTTAATAATATAATTAATATTATCATAGACAATCAGAGAGTGAGAAGATGTTAGTAACACAGGAACTTACAAAATGAATCAGTATGTTTAAAGGGTCAGGAGGTACTTTTACAAACTGGCCATAGTCTGTTTCTTCAATACAACATAATTTTATTACACAGATTATATCTACAAATACAGAATTACTTGAAGGATATAACAATGTTGAAGTTTTAACCCCCCTTTTACACAAGATAAAGTTCCCCAAAATTTATGCAGAATTAATTAGTGATATAAATACAAAGTGTGAAGTGCATGTGGATTCTACAATAGATCACCGAGTTTTCGGTGTCTTTTAACGAATTTAAAAAGCTCTAGTAGTGCAGCTAGGCCCCTACTAGATATGGATCGTGATACATGCTTGATACGATCTTGATGTAGCCCCGTCTTTACTAGGTTATACCATTAATTAATAAATTGTTGCTTCCGACGAGTGTCCACGAGGGAATACTTCTGGCCGGCAAGCTGATAATTTGTCGTTGCTGACGAGTGTCCACGAAGGGAATACTTCTGGTCTGCAAGCTGACGATTTGTTGCCTCTGACGAGTGTCCACGTATGGAATACTTCTGGTCAGCAAGCTCCTTCACTCTCCTGGAAGGTTAAAGTTGAACATACCAATTGATGCACTGTAACTGTAGAATATATATTAGTGCTGCAGTTTTAAAGTCGCACAGTTGAATGTTGCTAATAAGGCAGTACAAACTGCCTCCCAAAAAATGTTCCGGCAAGAAACGCCATTTATGAATGTTGCAGTAGTGAAACTGCCTCCGAAATGAGGTGACAGAGTCACTTTCCAAAAAATATCATACAATTTGATTAAGTGTAGCGTTATAAGCGACTGAGCAATGCAGTCACACGACGTAATTACGACACGGAGCGGAACCGTAGCGCATCCTCGACGAGCAGCTGAAGTCAAACCAGTAGTTTGCTCGCAGAAAGCACGAGCTTTTATACTGTTCAGAAGCTTCTAGAAGGTGGTAGGGATGACATGAGATAAGTGGGGGTCGTTTCACGGAACTTGCAATGTTCAGCAGCACTGCGATCTAGTAGAGATAAAGTCAGGTCGAAGCACAGTGTTAGCAGCGCTAGCACTGAGCGCCCTTACGAGCCTCTTGGTTCGTAACAGAAGACGTAATATATAAATATTTATTTTTGTTCTGTTTCATCTGAAAGATTTTTAAAAATGAATTTTTATTTATATCACTGCCTATGTTACTTAAACTTCTTTTGATTAACATATCATGCAAATCATTAGTTATTCTGAATAACATATTGTTTGATCGTAGTACTCTGGGGGAAGTATAAAGTTTAAACATGGAAGATACTTCTTAGGAATCTAGTAAATTATTTAGTTGTATGAACTAAAGTGAATTATAAGTTATTAACTAACAACATAATGGCATTTGACGCAACGTTATTTCTTGGTGCAGATCACATTAAGAACAACGCAAATTAAGGCAAAGTCTAAAAAGATGTTGCACAACCTATTGAAGCAGTTCTGCGAGGGTCACACTTTTTCTAATACCTTAAATGATAAAAATTCTGTAGTTAAATATTTTAAACATTTCACTTTATGCAGATGAAAAGAAAATTTGCAAAGAAATTCAAAGTAATACCATGTCAAAACATTTGTGCAGACATTTTGCATGGAAACACCTGCACAAGGATAATGAGGTTCGAAGGACCAAATGTTAAGCTGAATTAGAGATTGAAGAAGGTAGATGAGGTGTGGTGAATTAACACTGGTTGCCAACAAACAATTTAATATGACATGCAATATGAAAGTAGAAAAAAATCATGATATAAAGCTGAATTTCCGTGATACACTGTGATGGGAAAAGATGATATGATCCGTTCCTTAAAATTCAGCTTGGATGGCGTGTAGTCGATGTTGAGCGATGATGCGTTCGCAGCGAACCGACATGGCGTGGCTCTGGTGCTGCTGTGATGATGTCGGAAGTAGCAGGTGGACTCGTGGTGAGCGCGGTTAGCATTCTTGACCGTCTGGCATGGCGCCAGATATGTAATGATGAGGTCAGAAGGCTGACTGCTCTTGCGCGGGCGAATGATAGCAAGTGAATGACTGCAGGCAGGCTAATGAGAGTGACTGCTGGCGGGAGGCTGACTGCTTGATGTCGAGAGATGAGTGCGAGTGATCTGCCGTTTTATGTCGAGAGAGTGGGTGCTGGTCAGTGACTGTCTGACTGCTCTGTCTTAGAGCAAGATGCTCTCCGTCCGTTCCTGGCGATGAGTGCAGAGCCGATATTGCGTGGCTCGCCAGTGATAAACTTGCGTAACGTCTGGCGGGAAGCGGCACCTCGTGGTGCCAGAATAATCAATAAATGAGGCGTGGTTGTTCACAGATGCTCATTATTTAAGATATGTCACTTATTTTGCACAAAGAGTACAGAGTTCATAGATGCTTCACTTTTCTAAATGACAGAATGAAAAAATGTCTGAACAACATTGTTATTCCATTCATTCCATGTCAAAAAAGCAACTAATTCTCAGGTTTTACTGAAACTTGGTCTATATGTAAATTCCTGTAATGTGAGTTAATATAGAGAATATTTTCCTTCAGTTCTAAATACTTTTCAAATAATGCATGATTAAAATTCACCTTTTATAAGGTGCGGGTCGAGAAACGTGTTTACTACATATTCAGGAAAATAAATATATTTGCACTTTATATGGTCTGCGATGAAAGATATGCAGTTAGTGAACACATTATTTATAAAACATGAGGTTTTATTTGTGACTAATTTCATTTGTAATTAATTTCATTGTATGTTCCAAAAAATATTGGGGGAGTTTTATGATGGAACCCGAGTTGGTATTATGGGTTGATGTGGAACTAAGCGGTTGGACGCAATGAAAAAGTCCGTTGCTTGCTGCAAGTGTGCCAGTAACGACTGGCGGCTGCAGAAGTCGAGTTAGTAGTGAGCCGAAAGCACAGCGAGTTCTGGCTAAGGAAACAGGATTGGGAGAAAGGGTCTGAAGTTTGTAGTAGTTTGGAAAAATTTCGTCCAGACAGCGCCACCAGCTACATATGTGGTTGCGCTCAATAGATGGCAGCAAATTCGTGTTGGACTAGGTTTCTCGCGATCCTATTGGCTTGATATTGCTCGCAACGAGTCAAGTTGAAATCAGTTGAAATGAAATCATGAAATCGTGAAGCAAGATGAAGTATTTTGAAATTGTGACGAACTGTCAGTTCGGGATTTGAATCAATTGGAACAGTGGAGTACGAAGCGTGTTATAATTTGCGTACTTTACTTAAATCTGTTTGTGGCATACAAAAACTGATGTGTTGGTTCTTTTAGTAATACCACAATGTCTTATGGACACCTCTTGGAGATACAACAGTTCCGGCAGCGCTCCGGACATAAAACGTGTTATTCCTTATCTATTTTCGCATGCAAAAACAATTTAAGTATTTCAGTAATTTGATGTTTTAAGCAATTGACACACAACATGTGGGTAGACGTTGATGAGCTTGGTCACATTGGCTGTTTATTGTTGTTTACTAATAAAATTTGCATTCTCTTTTAGGTGAAAATAAGTGAATTTGATTTATCGGTCCGATAGTGCGGCTTACTTTTCATTCAAGAGTGGGTTCTGTGCATTCTTCTCCCAAATACTCGACGGTAGGTTATATTACCTCTCTTGTATTTTTTGCGATCAATGAATTAAAACGAACATTGGAGAATTAAATTACTGTATTTGAACTGATTTTCACAATAAGTATGTTGGCTGATAATATTGTATTCTTGTCATGTTTTGCAGATGGTGCGATGATGACCTGAAGAGTGATCTCAATAATTTCACCAGTCTCTACTTGGGTAAATAAACATGATAATACACCTGGATAGTGTCGAAGTTTGAGGAATAGATAAGGTTACGTAGGAGGCACTTCATTTACTAAACACAAATGCTATTAAATTTGCATCTTAGAACAAAAATTTGAAGAAATAGTACCTAGTTAAAATGTAAGATTCTGTTTTTGTGTAAAACGTTTATTTGTAATTATACCTGAAATGTGGCAGTTAGTTACAAATAACTAGAGAGAAATTGATGTTTGCATCTTATTTAACGTTATTGTACCTGTGATGAATTTTATTTTTGATAATTGTTTATGTAGGGTGTAGCAGAGTTACATTTTTCATTGAGCCGTCTTTTTTTATGTTTTCATGTAAACTTGCATTTTAAAAAATTATTTCCTCTTTGTTTATTTACTACTTGATGTATTGTGACTTCTTTTGGTATTCTGAAACTTCATGTTATTTAATTTTACTTTCACTTTGTTAGTTTACTACTTGAGTTATAGTGTATTGCGGTGATTGTAACTTGGTAGTGTTTTTGTAACCTAGAGACGGATAAATCTAGTCACGTTATCCTATGGATATATAAAGAGTTTTACGGTAAACATTTCTTTAAAATCAAAACTGGCATTGGTACAAATTTTGTGAATTTCTTATTGCGAAATTAGTCTTCTCACAGATATTCTCAGGTTGACAGACCTCTCCCATTTTCTTGGTACATTTTTGTTAGATGGTACTGGCTGATTGACTTCATTTCTGTTTCATTTTATTGTTACTACCTTTTAAAGACACCCTACTGAAAGTCTTCTAGATGTATTCTGCTCTCATTTGATTCTTTGATACCAACGAGAAAGGAGAAAGATTTGTTTACTTTTGGACTTCAACTGAACAATAGTAAATCTTGCATTATCTTTTTGTCAATCACTTCATCATCACTCAAACAATAACATACATGGAAAATGTTACACCCTGTGCAAGGAGCAGAAGACTGCTGTACCTTAATTGTAGCTTAAAACAAAGTTATCATTCCATTGACTGGTTTCTATACAGCCAGTGGAGATGACATTTCCCCACAAAGTCGATAAAATTGATCCACATTTATGGACTTATCTGCTTCCTTTGTATCTCATGTGACTTGCTTTATCAGTCTCATTTATTTATTTATTCCTCCAAATAGTTGGTGGATGTACATAAATTAGTACCTTTTTGCTAGTATTTTGTATGAAGAATGGTATATTTCCCGTGATAATGACATTCCATGTGACAATGTCATGTAATGTTATTATGAATAAATAGAATTAAGAGCAAGTATGTATTTTTTGTATAAATTACCTGTCAATTGTTTCCTGTTTTCATTTTCTGTTTCAAATGTGTAGTAAAATATTTGAGTTATACATTGTGTTAACTATTCACAAATGTTACTTTTTGCAGGGAAAGTATTTTCAGCTAAATACAATATGAACTGAGGTGGCATTAGAACGTGGGAGGGGAGTACAGTACCTAGAAGAGGAGGGGAAGGGAATTGGGAACTGCCACGCACCCTGGCGGCCGCTTGTAGAACTAGTCTCGAGAGTAGTTGGTACAAAATTTCGTTTGGAGTGCTGAAACTAGTAACTAGCCGTTAACACGAGAGAAGGCGGTCTTGTGTATAGTCTGTGGTGCACAACGTGGTAATATTGCTCAATACTACGGCGGCGGTCGGCTGGAGTCAGTGTGCGAGTTTGTCTTGAGTATTAAGCACAGCATAATGCATCATAATAATGGCCTTTCGAGCAAATATTACATAATGTACATGACTTGAAGTATGTCAGTATATTTTGAATTATGACTGCAGTGTTTGTTACTTCATGAATGGCAACTAAATCAGCTTCATTGAAGGTAATGTTCTAGAAATCTTTTGAATATCGAATGTGATAAAACATTTTGAGAAATTCCATAAGGCATTTATTGTCGTTAAATTAGTTAATATTCTACTGCTTTACTTAAGAACGTTTCTTTTCTATATTACGAGGGGGATCTAAAAGTAACGAGAATTAGGCTGTGGTGGGGATACGGAGTGGAGGAGCGGGTTCAGAGTGGTGGGGAACCCTTCCTGAGTCAGTATGTGAAGTGTCGTTGTTGAGAGACTATCTGTTGATTCGTTGCGTTTTTGTTTTGTTTTCTTTTAAGAAACTTTTTGCGGTCCGGCGAAAACGTGAAATGGCAGAGTGTCGAGAACAACGCGCGGCGGTAAAGTTTTGTTTTTTGTTGGGGAAAACTGCTGCGGAAACTGTTTCAATGCTTCGAACGGCTTATGGAGTTAGTACTTTGAACCAACCTCGTGTCTACGACTTGTTTGGGCGGTTTCAGAGGAGGAAATATCGATTGAAGACCAACCTCGTTCTGGGCGCCCCTCAACTTCAAGAACCGATGGTAACATTGAAAAAATCAACACCCTGATCCGTGAAGATCGACGCCGAGCTACAAGTCACAAGATGTTGCAATCGACGCCGAGCTACATTTTGTCACAAGATTTGCACATGAGAAAAGTGGCAGCCAAACTTGTCCCTCGTCTCCTCTCAGACGATCAAAAGGAGTGTCGCGTCTAGGCCTGTCTTGAGTTAAAAAATCAGTTGGAAGAGGACCCAGATTTTTCTCGAAGGGTAACGAATCATGGTACTATGGATACGATCCCGAAGCCAAGCAACAATCAAGCCAATGGAAGATGGCAACGTCTCGTCCAAAAAAATCACGCCAGGTGAGGTCAAACATCAAAACAATGCTCTTGGGTTTTTTGATGCTAGATATGTTGTGCACGCAGAGATCGTTCCTCCAAGCCAAACAGTCAACCAGCACTTCTTCCTGGAAGTGTTGAAAATGTTGAGAGAGTGTCGGGGAGGTTATTGCTTCACAAGCCTCGATACGGAGATTTGTTTCGCAACGAGATTTCTCCTCCCAAAATAAATAGTCAGGATATGTAGGAAACAGGACAAGGTTTATTTTTCAGTTGGAGTATAAACAAATGGTAGGAACTAATGTACCAGGGTGACAACAACAGGCGCATAAAAGTAGTATCAACAGTTTCCGCTATACAACTCACGACTTTGGATAACTTGGTTGTTGGTAAAAAAGCTTCCGTCGTCTACCGTAAGATGGCGCTGAGCTTCTCAGTCGACGGGAGTCTTCACAGTTTGGCCGTGTGATGGCGTTGCAGTACGAGGTCCTGAGATCGTCCGTAAGGCGGCGTAATGTGGCATATTGAGAGAGTTCCGCCGTCTGCCGTAAGGTTGCGCTTCAGTACAAGTTTCTGAAGACAGTTTCACTGTATGCCGTAAGAGGGCGTATCGTGGCGTCTGAAGATAGCTTCGCCGCAGGTCGGGCTATTGCGCAGAGCTGGATCTTTTGATATTGAGGTTAGGATCGGAGACGATGCTTCCTCATCAAGAGAATCCGTCGTACTGAATTTCTAGCCGCTGCTGTTGCTATAATCTAAACTTTAACAAAAGAACATCTACCCAAACATCCTCGACGAGTTAATGACGTAACACAGCGTCGAGGTTCGTCTATTCAAGTTTTCTCGAAACTTCCTAATAAACATACGACGTATGCTTGATCATACATACGACGTGTGCGTCTCATGGAATCTCCTAATGTTTATAAATTGCATCGTATGTAGAGACTCTCTTGCGGACGGTGTCTATTATTCTGGCCTTGGATCTTGAGCCTCTGAGTCTTTCATCTTGACGACGGCATAAACAACATGGCGTGTAATGCCTCGGCGTAACAACATGCATCTCTACGTATTATTGCATGGGGGAGTTTCATCGTATATGTAGTAAGGTACGTCTACAAGAGCATCAGGAAGAAAAGGGCGGATCTTTGACGCACGGGGGATTGGTTCTTCCACCATGACAACGCACCTGCTCACACCGCGTTGTCTGTGAAGCAGTTTTTGACCAAAAATGGTATGACCCCGATTGCCCAACCCCCCTATTCGCTTGACCTTGCCCCTTGTGATTTTTGGTTCCCTAGACTCAAAACGGACATGAAAGGAAAACGTTTTGGGACCGTGGAAGAGGTGAAGCGAAAATCGCTGGGAGGGCTAAAGAACATCCCATTAACTGAATTTCAGAACTGTTTTGAACAATGGAAAAAAAGATTAGACAAGAGCATTTCAGTCAGTGGTAATTACTTTGAAGGTGATGAAAATTTGTTGTATAAATATTTCTAAATAAAAAAGTAATGAAGGAATTCTCGTTAATTTTGGGTCCCCCCTCGTATGTTGTGTTACTGAACATTAGTTTTGTTGGAACGTCATTGTTGTAATAGTATTTATTACATGCTTAATATGCGCTCTGTTTGTTTGTATTAAATTTTACGTTTTATTTCAATATTATAGTATTATACTAATGTACTGAGCTAAATCGGTGAAGAGGAAATGGCAAGTTGAAACATATTATGTTTAATAATTTACGTCCACTGTTACATGCTCGAGGCTTGCCGCATTTTAAGTGCCTCCTTCAAGTTAATTGTTTAAACTAATTTTTTCCGACTTCTTTATCTTTCTATTATCTTTTCCCCCATGTACTGCATTCTGTATCCTGCATTCCATGCATTCTGCATCCTGTCTAGTGTACATTTCATGAAATAGTACGTAAAATTGAATGTGTATAGCGGGTTTCACAACGCGCATGATTTAACATCTTCGATTTTTTTCGTAGAGAAGAAATATTTCTAAAATTTTGCACATAAAATCATTTCCGTTTTGATTCCAACTCTACGATTGAGGTCGAAAGAATATTGCAATGTTTTTAAATGGCTCGTGATATTCTGATACTTTGGGGTAGTGTCCTTCATCAGTGAAGTAAAACTATCGTGCATATTTCGTGAATTTATTTATTGCCTCTAAAGGAATGCAATTGAACTCCTTGAAAGTTCGTTAGTTTGTTCGAGAGTTTCAATCTTTGGCCTCAAACAGAAGTTACGATTTTTTTTCGGTAGACGTCCTGCCAATATTCGTGTCAGTGAAGCACGAGAAGGATTCCTGTTAATGCATTGTTTTTCTTTATTGTACTATCTATAAATTTATTGCGTGCTATTGAAGCCTACTTACATGGAGCGATAGGAGGTGGGTGGTAGAGGCTATTGTTAGAAGGTGGGCGTGTTATCTATGTTTACCAACAACTTGTCCCACGAGAAGGATTTAGAAGTAGTAGTAAGTATTAGTAAGAGTTAGAGATACTAGAAGTAGTAGGAGATGGATATAAGAAGGAGGGTTTACTTTTCAATGGTCACAGATATATAGTATGAACTGGGACATTGAAGTAAAAAGCAACTTTTTTTTCAACCCGCTGGGAGTTGATTCGCAGAGTGTCTAGGTGACGAGCTAGTATACTAGTATACCTAACACCTTTGACTTTGCTCATTTTTCAAGTTCCTCTCATGCCAGTACCAATGATACCTATGACTACTATTACGATATTTTTAATTATTTCTATAACCAAACGTTGCATTACGCTAATTAAAGACTATATTATTTCGTATTCTCTTTAGATATTGAGGGCAGTGTTCTCGCTCTAACTACCTCTCTAATGACTAATTTGCAAGTGAAACCTTAATTTTATGTTCTTTCAGAAAGGCATGTGGTATGTCATTGCTTCACATCTCCAGACAAATCATTATCATTACGCTATAATATATCGATTTTGAGAAATACTTTCGCAGGTGTAAGTACTGATGAACATCAATATTTTTTCACCAGTAAACCAGTTGAAATTGTCGAAACTTAGTAACAAGTTTTTTTGAAATATAACATTACTCCGATAAGGAGATAAGCAGCGCTGGCAGTACACGGCCATCCCCTCATGAGTGAGGCTGCTCTTTTGCACTTAGAATGCACGCGTGTGCAAAACGCCCGAAGGGGCTGCTGTGACTACCCTTGCTCTAAACAAGGGAAGTCAAGAAAAGGATCCCTCAGAGACGACGCGACAAAAACATTTTCAGTCGAGGTTTAAAACAAAATAAAATTTAAGTGTTATTGCGAAGGTCTGTGTTTGGAATTGGAATAGAAATTTATTAAGTGAAAGACGCGAAATTAGCTGT
>NNCF01139201.1:17760-31072 GCA_002313205.1 Laupala kohalensis
AAATATAATTGGGTTCAACCCGTCTGTTATTTATACAAGGCCTATTTTGCCCTTCTTCTTAGTTCTGCGAAACAAAGTATCCCTGTGTCATTCTCGTTGACTCTAGCCAGATGGCTCCCCAAAAATTCATAATTCGCCTTGTGACCCATTAACGTCACCCCTCAAAGCGGTTATGGCACGCTCGCCGACCACACTGCTTCCCTTCGAACCGATGAAGTCAACATTCCTTTCTTGTCGTCCCTTCAAGAATTGTTTATCATTTTTCCACACACTTCAATAATTGAAGACAGCTAATTTCGCGTCTCTTTCACTTAATAAATTTCTATTCCAATTCCAAACACAGACCTTCGCAATAACACTTAAATTTTATTTTGTTTTAAACCTCGACTGAATGTTTTTGTCGCGTCGTCTCTGAGGGATCCTTCCCTTGACACATTCCTAAAGTCAGCTGGCCACCCAGATCGCTTCTCACCGCCAGACAACATCCATTACCGAATTCTTTAAAATTCCACCAACATGGCTTTCATATTTCTTCTGCGTGCTCCGAACAACGAAAACTAATTATTTGTCATACCGTATATCCATATATATAACCTTTTTATTAAATGATACGTTACTTATTCAAAGAAGGAGTTTTTGGTGTGATAAGTAATTTATTATTTCTAACAATTATTAAAATACAATGGTGTTGTGGTAACCCACACTTACCTGGCCCACTCAGCATTCACTAGAAGTTCCAAATAAATTATTGTATTGATTGAGGAATGGCGGGGTTCTGCCCATTTATAATCATAAAATACACAAATTAAGGAGTTAATCAAACCCACAGCTTCGATAAAATAGGTTTTAATAAACTAAATACAAACATAATATAAAACTAGTCCTCTACACTACTCGTGCACATAATCATCCTAAATACTCCCCCAAAAATCACACGTTTTTTAAACATAATACTTCTTTTGAGAGAAAAATGTTGGTAGAATATCAGTTCCAACATATTTGACTTCATACTAAATTACAAAACACATATTAATTACCAAACAAAGCTAGGTTGTCTCTAATAACTGTCATTACATACCACATTCTACCAAAAGTTCTTGGTAACGAAGCACACGCTTGATTAAGTTCTGATAATCACTTGTCTCTTTTTCCAGGTACTGGGCACAGCCAGTCATACCAATTTACCTTTACTCTAAATAACAATTTGAGATGGACTGCGAGTTGCCAAACCTCGTGGGCGTGCCGGGTCCAATGACCCAGAACCCTTCGGTCTCTGCGTCCCCGTCCTACAGCAGCTGGTAGACGACCAAGACCAGTTGACTCGAGCGCCACCCCTCGGAAACCATTTGTTGTTGAAACCAGTTGACTCGAAGGTGTTTCAATGACCTAATTACAGTTATTAGGCATTTTGTTCACTTAGTAAAGGTCCGTAACTTGAATCGATCATATACTGCGAGAATCATCCGAAGTACAAAGTAATTCAATGACTTAATGATACGTTGATGATTTAATAAGAACACGAGTTCACCGTTCTATTCATTAATGAGGTAACTGAGTCATAACTCGTAATTATGATGTTCAAGTAAACATAGCGATGACAATCGAGGTCATCNTAGACATTTTGTTCACCTAATAAAGGTCCGTAACTTGAATCGAACATATACTGCGAGAATTATCCGAAGTACAAAGTATTTCAATGACTTAATGATACGTTGATGATTTAATAAGAAAACGAGATCACCGTTCTATTCATTAATGAGGTAACTGAGTCATAACTCGTAATTATGATGTTCAAGTAAACATAGCGATGACAATCGAGGTCATCATTTCGATGTGATAATCAAAGTGATCTGATAGAACTTTAACGACGGTGTTCTAATGATCACCAAAGATACATAACGCTCTGCTAAATGATAATACTCTGATCAATAATGGTAATGATCTGAACTGACGAATAATGATCTCGAGCGCTTCCCGTTAAGTAACATGTTTCCCCACCAGTTCCCAAAACTTAGTGAAGGAAACCACGCCCTTCCTTATGTCACGTGCTATTTTCGGTCAATAATTAGGTTTCTTATACTCCACGTGGAGTAATTTTGATTGGTTGATTTCTAGTGACGTAGGCTCGTCCTAGACGAATGGCAAGGTTCCCTTTTTAATGACACTAAGTATTTTTCCAACGTCGCCACGACACGATCACGTGTCTCCCACCCCTTTTCGGGATCTACCTTAGGACAGCTGCCTTTGTCTTCCATAGTCCTAATCATGTGCGACGTTCTCGTTCCCTCATCATTTGACACTTCTTTACATTTTAAAGAAACCCTGGCCTTTCTTCTCCATGCGCGTTCACTTGTCCCCTGGTTAGTTCTGCGTTCCGTCAATCATTTCTATTGTACATTTTCTTCGATGGCCGAAGCCACTTCCCTCTGTCACGCTCTATGTCAATACACACTACCCCTAATGGGTTTCTCTGACTTTTTAGTTTCCCTTTTTTATGACTTTGCTTGTGGTTCTAAGNCTCTTATCCATGCGTGTTCACTTGTCCCCTGGTTAGTTCTGCGTTCTGTCAATCATTTCTATTGTACATTTTCTTCGATGGCCGAAGCCACTTCCCTCTATCACGCTCTATGTCAATACACACTACCCCTAATGGGTTTCTCTGACTTTTTAGTTTCCCTTTTTTATGACTTTGCTTGTGGTTCTAAGTTTTGTCTCGAAATAACCTGAATTTCCAAAGCATCCTTACCCTTACCCTTGCCTTTGTCAAGTTCCTGTCAAGACTATATCTGGTTAATTTTGACCTCCTTCTATTGTATTTTTCTCTTCATCTTTTGCTCCACGCGAGCTACTGCGTAGAACATCTCCCCCTCGATGGATATTTTTATGGTTGTATTCAGACGAATCTTCGAACCGGTCGCTCCCTCGACCCCGTCCACCGCCTCTTTTGTGCTTCAAGTGCATTTCTCTAAAAAAACCAGCCTCCTCGGGTGCGCAATGGTTTATTATAATACTTCTTTTAATTTTTTTCTTAATACTTTTTAATTTAACGCAATGAATTAATCTTTCATTGCAATATGAAGTATAATTACTTGTTATTGAACTAATGAGGGTTATTAATCATCAATAAAAATATTAGTCAAGTATAATTCCGTAATATTGATAAAATACTGTCAAATATATAATTAAATAATATGCATGTACTACCTATAGATACCTTCTAACTATGGATTCTTTGTAACATATTTCGTAACTTGTTATTAAAACTGATACTTTGTTTTAACATTCATATGTTTAACTGTTGTTATTAATTGCAGTAATTGCTCATCACTAATGGCAAGTCGAATTGGAGACATTTTTATTATTTCAATAGATGTCGCCGTAGGTACGAGCCTACAGAGCCTGTATTAAAAATCCGCCTCAAATTGAAGGAAAACCGGAGAAATAACTCAGACCAGGATAGGGCAACAGAATTAATGTACACAACCGTGCCGAGGTTACAAACAGATAAATCTGAACTTAAATGAATGATAAAAACGCAATACAAGCTTGCAAGAAAATATTAACGTAGGTTTCTGCTCCGCCCCGCGCTGGATGAAGTCCCCCCCAACAGCAGTTATATAGACAACACGTGACTCGTTCAACCTCGCAGAATACGACAGTGACTTAGGTCTGTACGACTCTGACATTGCCCTGAAGAAGACCACAGCAAGATGGCCAAAACGTTGGTAGTTCTATCTACTAAGACGCGGTTTGTCCCGGACAACAAGTTTATATTGACTCCGACCGTGTAAGCCTACTTTTATATTTGACGCAACTCTTCGGGGAGAAGGTAGCAAAAAATCTAGAGTATTCTCTAATATGAGGGATAAGAAAGTGAGACATATATATCATCTGACTTATTAAGACATATTTTGAGAGGGAAGCTAAAGGAATTGTAGAGTTTTATGTTATACGTTGACTGTGTGGTACGCGTGAAGCGATGTCCTAATAAATATCTTGAACACGATTGGCTTGCACTGTGTATGCTCAAGACGGGCAAACCTTATCTTATTCCACTATCGTTCTGATATGCGCGTGGGCGAATATTCTGACGGCAACAGGCGATTTATCCCCCACAAATTCTTCTTTAAATTACCTACAAAATATAAATATAACAGTATTATGAGTGTTGTGTACGTGAACTAGATGGGTGGGATTTTTATAATTCTGTCTTAACAAACCAACTACTTCATAAATGTGCATGCTAGTAAGAGGGATAATATTCAGTTCTCTAAATAAAGGTTTACCTGAAATGCGGGATTGAGATATACAAATAATCTGAACTATTTTACAAATAATACGAACTAACTCTTTTGGATTCTAAAAGTTTGAATACTGTGAGCAGTTTGGCCCCAGATGATAATACCGTATCATAAACCAGAATAAACATCCGCAAAATATACGCAGCGAGAATCATGTTGACTTACCATGTTGATTAAAATCCGGAATACATAGGATAATTTCCTAAGTTTGGAATTCAGATTATCAATGTAGCAATTCTATTTGAGGTTGCGCTGAATATGAAGCCATAAAAATTAGGTTATCTTGACCGTTTTTAT
This sequence comes from Laupala kohalensis, assembly GCA_002313205.1. Classification (NCBI taxonomy): domain Eukaryota; kingdom Metazoa; phylum Arthropoda; class Insecta; order Orthoptera; family Trigonidiidae; genus Laupala; species Laupala kohalensis. Next base: position 22,359 of record NNCF01139201.1, read on the forward strand.
TTGTGTTTCATTTATCGAAAGTGATGTAGGAGAAAGAGATTTCGTTACAGTACTGCGACATGACATGGATAGTGTTTTACGAAATGACATGGATACAAACTACCTAGAGTTCATTTATCTCATGGTATTATCACAAAAAAGGGGAAAACAAGGCAAATAAATAGAGTTCTTGTATATTAAAGAATTTTGTTTGCATTCTAATAATTAACTTAATTCCGACGCCAAAAGTGACGGTTTCTGATTTAGGCGCAATTCAAGAGGAATTTGTTTCTAGCCTAGCAATATGTGATACGAGCCCTAGAGACTCCTTAAACAAACTATCCCAACCATAGACACATACACACACATATATAAACATTTAATGCAACTCTGAAGACACAATAGTTTGAGAAAGTCGGCAGAAATCAGTTAGTTACGTCATCAACGGTTGCGAAAAATCAGTTCGATTTGTTGTGGGAAAAATAATGAGTCAAAAATCAGTTGCGTTTATCGTTAGAACTCTACAATTAAAGTGGCGACAGTTGATCAGAACCTTGTAGAATAAATTGAAGACCACCAATCAAAGTACGTAAAAACACAACCGTCAATAACAGAACAATCTGATTGGCCACTGTTCAATAAATTCGGTTGGTAGACTATTCCAATAAACACTGCTGGAACGGACAGGGATTCGCTCTCGCGCGGGCACGCGAAGTGTCAACAGTTTGCTATCGCAGACGCGTGTAGCGGCCACTCGTGCTCTAGAGCGCAACGTACAAGTAATCGCGGGTATGAAATAATCGGGTTCCGTGTTTTAGAGACAGTGCGAACATTTTCTCTATTTCTGACGCGATGTGAATGATCTTCTCTGTGACGGTCGTTATTTTTTAACGCACCGAGTCAAGGAGAAATTAATGAGTGTCTTATACTGACACCGAACACAGCATCACGCTTGCCGAGGTTCAGACTGGCGAGCCTCTCAAAGTCAAAGAGTAGGCTGACAGTCTACCGCTGTCGTCGTCGTTTCATTCACCATCAGAAACATTTACGACACAGTGATATTTGCGTATTTTTTCATGTTTGTGAAGCCGTCACTCATAAACAGCTTGTCATTCAACTGTGACGATCAGATGATCGTGTCATGAACTAATTGGCTTAATTTCGTAGCAAAAAAGCGTTCATTCAGACGCAAGGAGAAGAGCGCTAAGCGACCTGATAACATTTTTGGAAAGAAAGTAGTTTCTTAGTGTGTGTGAATGCATTGGGGAAGGAGTACTAAATTTTTGTGTTTGATTTTTCATCATATTTTTTATTGAATAAATGTAAATTTCAATTTGCTAAGTACTTTTATGCAATGAAATAGGGAATCTAGACTTGTGTAAGTCCAATAAGTTGGAAATTTCGCGAACCCACGCCCTGACTTATGTTAAATAGATAACGACGATCAATAAATAAAAATTATAATAAAGTATCGGTGCGTTACTTATATTTATACACACACACACAGAACCAACAGTCTTGTGCACCGGTTGTCTGTAGGGGAAAACATAAGGTGTCTGTCTCTCTCGCATATCGTCTTTGGTTGGGGAAGCTGATTCCCCTCACTGCCTGCTGCGCACAAGTCGTTGCGCAGTATTATCTTACTCTCCAAGCGGGTGTGCGAGCAAGAGGGCGACACCTCTCTGTATCTTGTCTCACGTTATCACGGACAATTTACAACAGAGACGGTTGAGTCTATTTATATTTATGTCAATGATCCCAACAGCCTTCGGAGCACTTCGTTTGACAAAAAAAATAAAATAAAAACTTTGTTAAAAGAGCAGTTGCAAACTGCGTATGATTACGTGGGAGACAATAAACTAAGTTACTCTCCGGAGACAAGCAAGGGACCATCCCATCAATTCTGATCAAGAGCCCATGGACAGTGGCGGATTTAATATTTACAAAAGAAATTATTTAATAAATACCTATTGTTATCCATTTATTATTCAAAATAAATTGTAGATATTAGAGCAGTAAAAATTCGAGATTAATAAAACAAAAGTATTAGTGACATTCCCGCCCAAGGAAAATCCGCCACTACCCGAAGGAAAACCGAAGTAAAACCCGGGTCAGGATGGGGCTACAGAGGTAATGTACACAACCGTGCCAAGGTTGCATATAGTTAGAAGTAAACTATTAATAAACAAAGGGAGCAAAATCAACAGGCATGAAAAAGGAATTTAATCAATATATAGAGTACAATAACAATGGCGTGATAAAGTATAAGAGATATAAACATCCCTTACATCATCCAAAGTCATGTGAAAAACAATATTTATTAGGAAATTGAAACTCTCATTAACTTCATTTATTAAAATCTGTAAATTCTTTCACATTATAGAAACAATAGCACATTAAAAAGCTTCAAACCATGAATTTAAAGAGATTCAATTTACTTATATCTTTTAGATTTTTGGAAGGGACTTTATACAGAGTTATTCCTGAATGATAAGGACCTCTTTGGCAAGGAATTGTTGACACGCCAGGATGATATGTCTTTTTAAGTCTTTGAAGATCTTTTAAGTTTCAGAGAAGTTGAGGATTCCAAGGCAGCAGGGCTGGACAATATCTCAATCAAAATTATTTAAATACTATAATTAATTACATATCTTATTTAATTACAGTATTTAATGACTTTGTTTCAAGAGTAATTTGTATTTAAATACTTAAAAATGTGTAATTTGTATTCAGATGTAATTAATTAGATTTTTTATACTATTTTGACGGCAAGGCTTTCATATTATGCATCTCCGTTGAAACACTAAATAAATAAATCATATTTCTAAATACTGTCTTGAAACAGAGTTACACAGTTTATTAATGGGCTATCTCAGAGATTGCTAAGTATAAAACTGATTACAACCTAAGTAAATTTTCATGCTATGAATACGTGTTCCTAGAACAATAGTATGTTTAAAAACTGTATTGTCAAAAAAGCAGTTGCAAATAAAGTCCATTGTTGAATTTTAAGGTTAAACTGAATGAGTTGATCAAAAAATTGAATTTAAATGCATTATTCAAGGAAAATAACTTTATAATTTAAATGAGTTTTGTATAGTAATGAGACCAGTTGTTTCAGCTCTGGATCATATACAAAATGAAAGAGAAAGTTTTTATGCTACATTGATGCCAACATTATTTTATTTACAAAAAAGAGTAGAAATGTTGCTTAATATTCCATTTCTATATTTAAAAACCATTGTATTTTTATTGGAGTCTTTAGAAAAACGGTTTGAAAATCATTTCATCATTTGAAGTAAATGATACAGTTGTTGCAGCCTGTTTTGCATTGATGCAGTTGCCAAGCACTTATCAAATCAGCAGAAATTACTTCAAAAAGGAATGATCAACTAACAGATGAAGATGTAGACGATTTTTATATTTTTCACCAAAAATCGTTTGAAACTGTCGATATGGAAACAGAATTTGTATAATTTCTTAATCACGAAATTTGAATAGCTTAACTAGCTATCCAAGGGTCCATGCTGCAATACATACTATACCACTTTGTGTGCTTTCGCAGCGGTTGATAGGTTGTTTTCTTCGACAAATTTAATAAATTGTTCTAATCGTGCAAGTGTAAGCGATTCTAACTTCAAAATATTGTTTTTTTAAGGAAACCAAAGCATTCATAGACAAGATTATATAATGTCAATAAGCTATTCATAGACAAGATTATATAAAAGCAATTAAATAAATACATATATGTACGTATGTAAAAATAGTGTATAATCAAAATAAGTGTTTTTATAACAGAATGTAATTTGAAATTAATTGTAATTATAATTACATTATTTATATACAACATATATAATAATGTGACCAATCGCTCTCCTTTAGGGGAGGACAGTCCCTCTTTTGTAGGTTCTGTCCTTCCTCATAAAGTGTCCTCCTTTTCGATATTTTAAAACTAATCTGTTAATCTCTGTATTCAGAGATGCCGCGCGGAACAGTTACGCGTCATGTGACGGTACAGTTCGGAAAGGCGCGATTATGAAACGCATGCGCAGGGCATAGAACTTCACGTGTCTTGCACCGTTGCGCACTTCACTTTGTTTTCTTTATCTCTATATTATACTTCGTATTTACTTCTAACGGAAATACGAAATTATTTCTTTCTCAGTGTGTATTATACTCAGGTAAGTACAATTCACGTTTTAGTAATTCATTAATTCAATTTTATACAACCCTGTTTTCAACATAAGTGTTAAATAATTTAAATATAGATTTAGTAAAGTTTTAATTTTATTTATTCATAATGTGCTTGCATCGTTCGTGTAGCTCTATATTTTATTTTTTATTTTTAAATTATAATTTCATTTAAGGTATGGAAAAATCAAGAAAGAGGAAATTCCATTTCAACGATAAATTGAAAAAGGAATTTCCATTCCTCATATCAAAGGGAGACACCATTGTTTTCTGCAATATTTGCAGAGGAGAATTTTGTATTGCAGTTGGAGGCAGAGCAGCTATAACAAAACACTTGAACACCTGTTGTGAAGGCTGAGCGTAGGAATTGCATTGTCATCATATGTATATTGGGAAAGGCAAGCCTATTCTGGGTTACTAGGTCATGACGTCACGGCTGAATAATATATAAGCCTAGGTCAGGTTCAGGGAGGAGAGAAGGCACTCCACAAGCCTCGTTGCACGAGCTTGGTCCGGAGCCGGTCTAGGGGTCAGACGAACGCTGGAGTTGGCGATGCCGAAAGGCGTCACACGCAGTTACTCGCCTTCCACCTTCCGCCAACCGTCTCTCTCGAACCTTGAACCTTCAGCCGGACTGCTCACTCCGAGTTTCAGGCGTACGTCCGCCATGGAATCCAGTCCATACTCCGTCTCACGCCCGCCGTCGGAAACCGTGAGTAAAGCAGCTAACACATGAACTGCGTTTATTTGACCTCTGGCCATCCACCCAAACCCCTCCCCCTCTTCCACCCCCTATTCTTGTCGTCGGGGCCGAGAAGTCCTTCTCACCGGCCAATTTCGAAGGACCAATCGGACCCGCCACGACAACTGGTGTCAGGTGTCGGGTTTCGTTCCTTCTAACCCTTAAAAAATATTTTAAACCACACCACGACAACGGGTGTCAGTATGGGGTAGTTTCCATGGTTTAAAAACTTCGGGAGATGTGACCTACACCAACTGGTGTCAGATTTTTTTCTCTCTCTCCGTATCTAGAAGCAATGTTTTCAGTATATAGAGAAGTGCACCGGGAAGAAGCATAGAACACGCTGAGAACTTGAGGCGAAAATTTTAGATATAAATAAGCAGCTCATTTTGGGAACATGTCACAGGAGAATATGCAATTATAATTTTTTTCCCTTCTCTCTCAGTACTTAGGCGAGTATTTTTGTAGTTGGTATCTAATTATGGGGGTAATAGTTTCTTTAATAAAAATTCCGAGTAAATCAACGGTCGAATAGAGTAATCATGCGTATAAGTTCAAGTGCGAGCGAATATAGGTGAAGGTGAGATTTGTTTGTAAACCATGACAACAAAATAGTTTATAAACACCTGTATACCCAATCCATCCTTGGCCTGGTCAAAAATTCCGCAGTGTGTGATAGTTGTATTCTTTCTTCGTACTACTGTCAAGATAAATCGGGTGTATTCTCTCTCTGGTACAAAAAAGTGCATTTATTAGGAATCTATTTAACTGTGTTTTAATTAGAATTTTGGGAATAGTGATATATTTTTTTAGTGCTCTCCTTTTGTATTTTTGTTCAATCAGTGTAAGGAAATATATGTCAAAATGAATTTACCACTAGCATGGGAAGGGAAAAACCGAAAGACATAATAGATTTACCATTTTCTATCAACGTTTTAGAAAATGGTACTTCCGGGGACTCGGGGTCGTTCGAGGAAAAAGCTATTCCGAACACCACAAATATGTCAGCAACAGGGTTTGGCAACAATGTAATGTTAATTCCGAACTTTTCGGGGGAAGACGAGCTCTCTGTGGATACATTTTTAGATCGCATTAGAATAATCAGTCATTTTAATGCGTGGAGCGAGGGTATTCCCGAAGGGATACAAAACAAATTAAGCATACTGTGGAGAAAATATGCCGAGGTCTTTGAATTGAATAAATTTGGAAATACGAGTATGATCAATCATGGGAAATAGGATAGTTTAATACAGGGAAAGCCAAAACAATGCATTATCGAGTCATTAAAGAGTCCGTGGGATTCGCAGTTAGAAGTGTTGAAGAAAAAAACGAAGCCGGGAGAGCCGGAACTGTGTAGCACGTCAGCAGTCAGGAGTGCGCAAGCAGTGCCAGTAGAAAGACCAGCGACAGGAAAGCAGTCGTGGAATCATGGTCAAGTGTGTAGTAGTGCAGCTGGTGCGAAAAAGAAATGCGTTCCATCGAAATCATGGTCGGGTAGGTTCAATGGCCGGGATGTGGAACGTGAAAAGGAAAAAGCTAGTCGAGCAAGGATTTCGAATCCCAGGTTGTTGGGACAATGGGTTTTTAGAAGTAAAATTTTAGGTCACTCCAGGGCATAGGTGTACACATTCGAAGAAGAACAGCTATACACAGGGCACACGGGGTGCAACCGTCACAAAAGACTCCCCTCTCTTGAAAAAAAACCTCCTCCCTTTTGTTGAATCAGAGAGACAAATGCGTCTTGACAGGAGTAAAAGAAAACACGGATGAAGGGTAAGGCGAGAGTCGAGAGAGGGTTGAGGAATGTTATTTAAGAATGTGAGATCCAGTTAACAGCTGACCTAGCCTGGTGGTGATCCTGGGTTCGGGACCGAGATGAAGCGAGCCAGGAGGAGAGGTTCCTGCAAATGCCAGCGTCGGCGAGGTGGAAACGCCTGCAAGATGCAGCCCGCACGACAGCGATGTCTGGTGGGTTGCGAGCGTCAAAAAGGACTCATTCGTGGCAGAGATGGATTCCGGGGGCGTCGCCTGCCTACGACTTCCAGGGTCCGGATCTGCAGGATGCTGGAGAAGGTGGTTTGGAGAAAGAAGGAAGAATGGTGAGGCTGCCTAATGGGTTTAGCTACCTCAGGTGAATTGGAGAAAGGAAGACTGAAGCGTACAAGAAGACAGAAGATTAAATTGGACTAAGAAGTGTGAGTGCGCAAAATAGTGAAGTAAATTATGAATTTGTTAACTGCAAGAGAATTTAGCTCTCGTAAGGTGTTACACGGGAGTAATAGAGAGTAGTAGAGAGGATTGGTTAATGTTCTGGGAAAGGGTTCACATTATCTAACGGGGGTTGCGACGGACGACCAGTTTCTACACCCCAACAAACATAAGCAATAGCTAGCCTTATTACAACAAGGATCCTGGGTGCACACAATTCTCCACCCGAAACCACCTCCATTCCTGCTCCTTTCAATCCACCACTCACACCCAATCCTCCTCCAACTCCCATTCCTACTTGCTCACCAATTCCTTTGCCTGTTCCACTCACACCCATTCCTCTCACTTCTTCTACTCAACCCTAACTCTCCATCTCTAATCCCTCGCCCCATCACACCCTCCTATGCCTCTGTGGTGTCCTGCCAATCCACATCACCCAACCCCGACTCAATATACCTGCTTCTCACATCACTTCCTATAACCCACACAGTGCCCCCAAACCCAACAAACCCATGAACCTATAACATTCCCTAACTTCTGCACCTGACTTGACAAGCAACAAAACACTATCTATTCTACACCAAAACATATGATCATTAAAAAAACAAAATAAAATTTGCTAGAGATACAGATAGATACAAAATTAAGGCATATATCAGTACTATGTTTCACTGAACATTGTCTATCAGACACTCAAATTAACATCACATCACTACCAGGGTACTATCTAGCAGGATTTTATTGCCATAAAATAGATAAACATTACAAAAATAAGCATCACGCATATAGAGGTTCTTGTATTTACCTCAAACTTAACATAGAATCCAGACAAAACACAATTTTAACTTCTTATTTAAGGACTCAGACTTTGAATGTACTATAGTTGAAATCCTAGCTTTAAAGATATTTATTTCAAATATTTACAGAGCACCTGATGGAAATCTTGAAACCTTCAGGAAAAACCTAGAAACAGTTCTTAACAAACTGACAAAACTCAAGAACCATTTTATCATTATTTGCGGAGATCTGAACATTGACTTTTTACAAACAAACAACATCATTGAACATGAATGAGAAAAGTTCATCCACCTAATTAAATCATTTAATTTGGAAACAATAATAAATGATCCCACAAGAATAACAAATAGCACTCAAACAATAATTGATCAAATACTAATTGACAGGAGCAAACACATTTATCTTGCCTCTACATATGATACGGGACTAAGTGATCATAACGCACAGATCCTCTCACTTACAACTGATACGAACTCCCAAAAGCCCCCCATCGTAACTAACAGAAGAATATTCTACACCACAAATTTAAATACACTTCTAACACTTCTAAATAATGACTCAGGTTTATGAAACCTCTAACATAGATAGCAAGTACAACAAATTCTTCTACCAGTTATTAAATTATTTTGACATGTCCCATCCATATAAGCAGCAAACACAAAAACCACAAAGTAAAAAATATTGGCTGACTAAACGAATCAAAACATCATGTGAACAGAAGAGAAGACTCCATATGTTAACTAAACAAGCATCATGTCCCATTCAACTCAAAACATATTATAAACAATACTCAGTA